>JAPYZJ010006743.1:0-11344 GCA_030522765.1 Ophioninae sp. B BG-2022a | reverse complement strand
AATTTTAGAAAATTACGAATAAAATTTTAGAAAATTACGAATAAAATTTTAGAAAATTACGAATAAAATTTTAGAAAATTACGAATAAAATTTTAGAAAGTTACGAATAAAATTTTCGAAAATTACGAATAAAATTTTCGAAAATTACGAAAAAAATTTCCGAAAATTACGAATTAAAATTTTCGAAAATTACGAATAAAATTATCGAAAATTACGGATAAAATTTTCGAAAATTACGAATAAAATTATCGAACATTACGAATAAAATTTTCCAAAATTATGAAAAAAATTTTCGAAAATTTCGAATTTAAATCTTCATTATTTTGAGAATTCAGAATTCTATCGTTTCGCCATTCTAGTCGTTCTACATTTCGCCGTTTCGACATTTTGACCCTCACTCCATTCGAGTCCGGACGTAATTTCCGCAAAGTACCAAATTCAAATCTCTTCTGAAACCGGTGTTTCTCGTTTGACGGTTATCGAGTACAATAGTAGGCCGTGAGAGGGCGCCCAACACCGCGCAGGTTTTCATGGCTCCTCGCGCAGCCGCGTACCAAGGAAAGGTTTACTATCGGCCATTAGCCAACGATTCCAGCCACGAAGATGACCTTCCAAGGTACCTGGTGCTCTTCAAATAATCCCTGTCTCTCTCTCTCTCTTTTCTTCTCTTTCTCTTCGAAGGGGATCCTTACTCAGGTGAGAGGAGAATTATCCTGAGCTCTCGAGCTCCCTGCAATGATTCTGCAATGCCAACTCTTTCGCCCCTTTTACTCTTTCTCTTTTTGACGAATACGTACTTCTTCGACGTCCGTTGCGCCACCATGGTCCTCATCCACCTCTTTTTTTAATCCTTGACGCGCATCCAGAGATGAAGAGTGGAAAAGGATATGAAGGGGTGGGGGAGGGGGGGGGGGGGGAGAAACGCTCCTTCAACTTTTTCACCCTTCGTGCTCACATCCGGACGTCTTTCGCCTCCCCTTCTCGTTGCAACCTCGCACGAGACGCTTTGCGGTTTTGCGGGTGCGGTATGCATAAGAACGCAAATATATACGTATACGTTGCTTAGACGAAAGTTCTTACCCACAGGCACCCTGTTGTTGCGATGAAACACTTTAGCTTTCGATCCTTCGAAGATTCGTTAGATCGATTAAATCGATTGTTTAAATAATCCGGTATTAGATTTTTTCTAATGAATACTTTAAATGGAGTTAGTTAATAAATAAATATTTATTAGATTTTTTTAATGAATACTTTAAATGGAGTTAGTTAATAAATGAATATTTATTAGATTTTTTTAATGAATACTTTAAATGGAGTTAGTTAATAAATAAATATTTATGAGATTTTTTAAATGAATACTTTAAATGGAGTTAGTTAATAAATAAATATCAAATGATCAGATTTGATGTAGAATTTTTAAAAATGATTTGAATAAATAGATTGCATTTTTTTTTATTAAGACTTTTTTTTGTATCCTATTGTTAGGGAAACGCTTTTTTTATTCACTTATTATACATATTTGTTTGAGTTATTGTACAGTCCATTGTTTTTTTTTAATACACGACTGATTATTTATTGTATTTTTATTTATGTATGATTTACTAGTGTAATGTGTAAATTCATATTTCGTTGCAAATGATTTGTAGACGAGTAGACATGGAATCGTAAAATAAAAAAATTCTTGGCTCACTTTTTTTCAATTTCCAATATTCGATAAAATGACAATAATTTAAATAATAAACTTAATAAATAAGAATATAATGTATGAATAAATTATAAAATAATAATAATAATAATAACAATAATAATAAAGTCATAAAATCATAAATAATAAAAATAATAAAATCATAATTATAAAAAATATGTAATAATAATACAAAATAATAAAAAAAAATACAAAATAAAAATAAAAAATCGGGCTTTCACTGTACTTCGCGTTTCCCACAACGAAACAGGAAAACTGAGTGGGTACTCCCAATTTTCTTTTTTCCTATCGTAGTCTCGGGACGCACGCGAGTCCCTCACCGTCGCGGTGCAGCGGAGCTTATCGGCATTGCGACACACCGCGCGAGGCGCGAACTTAACGGTTCGTGGTGGACAAAAAAAAAATTGAGAAGATGAAAAAAAAAAGACAAAAAATCGCTGACTCCGTTGGGTCTTCCCGGCGGTAGGGAAACATGCTGAAACGCGTTGATTCTGTCAACCTCAATGGGGCAACGCACTTCCCACGGATAATCCTCGTGTATGATAATAACTGTTATTTCAGGCTAATCCTCGGCCTCTAATCCTCTTTTCGTTCAACGACCAACATCGAAAACTCCCAACTATCCGAAACCGTTTACCTCTACGATTTTCACGTTTTATCACTTACTCATTTTTACGTACGGCACTTTCGTCGACTTAAAAAAAAAATTGTATTTTTCTTCTTTTGGCAATTTGTTTTAAACGGTGACCTCGATTTTTCAGCACTTGGAATTCGCTCTATTTTCTGAGTTCATTAGGTTCTACAATTTTTTAGGGTTATTAATACAGTAATATTTTTACATTTAATTACTCATACTTTAATTACATTTTTTTTTTTATATAGTTCGTATTTGGTTTAGATCGTCTATTTTTTTATTTTAATTTTTTTTATGTTAATTATTGTTAATTTTCAAGAATTGCTAGGGCTTTATATATTCTATCATTATCATCATCATCTCTCCCTCTCTCTCTCTACATTTCGTTGTTATTAAAATCGTTTTATTTTTATTACATTTTTAGGTTTATTTATTTACATTCAAATTAAATTTTTTGTTACAAAGTTCGTTTTTTCGACCGAGTAGCCCTAACGAAACGCACTAGGAATTAGCTTGAGAATTATTATTTTATTTTATCATTATTATATATTACACAATATAATATATTTGTTATATAAGTGAAATGTATATAAAAATAAAAAAAAAATAACGTGTAAAAATAAATGTGAGTTGGGCCATGTCATAGCAAATTGCAAGACATATAGAATTAATCTATCTATCTGTCTATCTATCTATCTATGAAGTTCGTTTTCGGTTCATTTTTATTTATTTTTAAGGTATAAAATATATTTTTTTTATTTATTACAATTAAAATAAATATTTATATAAATTTATTTATATTATTTAAATATATAAATTTAATATTTATTAAAAATATTTTTATTTTATTTATTAAAGTTTATTTTTAATGTCTTTTTTATTAATGATTGTTAATTCGCTCGAAAGCATTGCTAGAGCATGATAAATTCTATCATCATCATCATCATCATCATCATGTTTCTCCCTCTCTTTTCTCCCCCTCCCTCTCCATTTCTTTTTCTCTACCCTCGAGTACGCATCAACTATATAAATACTCTTTACCACACCTTATTATGCCGTGAGTCGTCTTAATGCGAATTTAACACGCGGCTCGCGTATAATCTTTGCCTCTTGCACTCGAGGTGTGTGTACAGGGTATACGTGTGTGCGTACGAGTGTTGTATGTATGAATACAATATGTCGTATTCCACTCCGTCATTTGTCCCTCTCGGGGAGAACCATCCGCATTCTACGTTCGTTAAAATCGCCTCTTGCAACTGCAATTACGAAGGCCATTGTGCAAAATGAATTAGCGAATGCTGGCACAAGTCAATCCGAAGAATTGAAATACTCGTATGTGTGTATGTGTCTGAACGTTTTTTTTTTTAAATTTATTAATTTTATTTACAGTTAGTAGATTTATTAACAATTCTTTTTTGTCTTTGATAACGAGTAAAGTAACTGGAGAAAGAAGTGTGGATGGCTGACCAATTAATCGGATACGATCGGCTTGGAAAAGAATGGACAATGTCGAGGATCGATCGATGTCTAGGATAAAGGAACATCCTGAGATTTACCGATTTATTGTACCGTTTCGTTCCTGATCCGAGGCAATTTGGGATTTTGTAGAATTGGAGAAATGGTGTAACGGAATCGAGTATTTTATTAAATAGAATGTAATTGTTGTAACGATAATTTATAATACGATGTTTATTTGATAGGAATTTATTAATTTCGATAATTTATTGTAATATGAATAATAGCAGTGTATAAATTAATAACAAATTTTTCTTTTTGAATATATTGATTTTTTACAGAATTATTATTATTACTAGCAATATTCGAAAAAATAAATTGTTCAAAAAATCTATCTTGCAAAAAGTATTTTTATATTTTTTATCCTATTCTTATTTTTGTAAAATATGTTTTCGTTATGTTATAAAATATAATGAATAATATATATAAATCTACTGCAATTGAATTTTGTAAACAACTTTTTAATTATTATTTGATTTTGTAGAATTGGAGAAATGGTGTAACAGAAACGAGTATTTTATAAAATAGAATGTAATTGTTGTAACGATGATTTATAATACGATGTTTATTTGATAGCAATTTATTAATTTCAATAATTTATTGTAATATGAATAATAGCAGTGTATAAATTAATAACAAATTGTTCTTTTTGAACATATTGATTTTTTTAAAAAATTACTATTATGACTAGCAATATTCGAAAGAATAAATTGTTTAAAAAATCTATCTTGCACAAAGTATTTTTATATTTTTTATCCTATTCTTATTTTTGTAAAATATGTTTTCGTTATATTATAAAATATAATGAATAATATATATAAATATACTGAAATTGAATTTACTATACAACTTTTTAATTATTATATTTTTCATATTTGGCGTTATTGATAAATTATCGAATGTGAAAATAATATTAGAAATAAAAAATATTTTTTTTTTCGTCAATTTAGTTGATGAATTTTAAATAATTGGGGAAGGAGAACGGGAGGAGGGCCGGAAAGAGAGCAAGTGTGCCACCCTTCGAGAATGCGTTTGCTAACCCCTCCCCCACCCCTGGGGCCCATTCCTTTGCCTACGGGCCCATCGGTTAAAAATCTATGCGGAACGTGGATACCGTAAAACCGGTCTTTCCCGTGGCAAAAGCCACTCGCTCCTATAACTATACGACATCTTCGTGTATACGTGTGTACACACTGTCCAATGCGAGCGTTCATCCATACAGCTATCCGTCTCCCTTTCTCTCCTGTTCCCCATCCTTCTTCTCCATTTATCCCGGAAACAACGAGAAACATCGAAAAACGAGCGTAAACGATCACTTGATTATAATGGACTATCAACATTTCTCACGTTTACCAAATTATATGGCATCCGGTTTGTTTTTTGCCCAACCTATTTTTTTTCTTTTTTTTTAACGGTACAGCCAACCGAAAAAGAGTACGAACTCAAAACTATCCAAAACGAAATTTGCAAAAAAACGTTTCGATTGTCTATAAATATAAAAAAAAAATAATTAATTGCCCGGAAATATAAAAATAATTGCCTAAAAATTTTAACACAGAAAATTAATTGAAAATTGCCTACAAATATCAAAACAAAATAGTAATTGAAAATTGCCTAAAAATACAAAAGCAAAACAATTTTTAAAATAATTCTCTACTTCTCAACGTAACGAAAAAAGGAACATTTTTGCTACATAATTATCGTTTTTTTACATACATAGAAAATTTGGAATTACATTTTTCAAAATGTCTGTGACTGTCAAAAAATATCCTGACTGCCAAATAAAAATGTAGGATGAAATACGTATCATAAAAACAACCTCTAAATTTTTATTAATCCATGAATCAAACCCAACAAATATTCGTAAAAAGTCTTCATTAAAAATGACCAACAAATTTTTACTTACTTCTACCTACCAAAAAAAAAAATACAAAAATTCATTCCCTTTACTTTATTTCCGGAAATGAAAACCAGAAAAAATCCCAACTAAAACAAAATATCCCAAATAACCAAACAAGCATCTATTCCCCAATTTCCCCAAACCATACTAAAAAAAAAACACAAGCCTTACCCATTTTAATTTCCCACAAAACCGAAACCCAATCGAAACAATTATTATTCACTAAAAACCATCTTAAAAAATCCTCCCCAAAAACACACACACAGATCCAAAAAAAAAAATTAATTTATCCCTTCCAGAAAAAAAAATTAATTTCTCTCTTCCAGAAAAAAAAATTTATTTCTCCAAAAAAAAAAAACAAATTTTCAAAAATACACAACCTTACCTTTATTTTCGTAAATGGGAACGAGGCAAAGTCCGCCCTCCGACCGGTGAGGAAAACGCATTTCGCGTACGAATATGTTCTATCGATAAATTGCACATGCAAAAAAAGGACACACGAGATACAGATCACGATCTCGGTAGCCATCGACGAGATTTGCAACTCCGAGTACGTACATCGCCACCTCCCCCCTCCCAATATATTTTCTTCATCCTATCACTCCCCCCACTCCGTAAATCCTTCTCCCCCCTCCCCCCTCCCCCCTCCCTCTCCCGGATCACGTCCTCGTCATTTCGCATGCAGATTTACGCAATCTGACCGCGAGCGAGCTGATGAGAGACGAAGACCGAGATAGAAAACACGAGAGGTACACATTATATGGGGCTAATATGAATAATGGAGAAGAGCGACGAGGGGAAAGAGAGGGGACGGGGGTAAAGATGGAAAAAGGGGGGAGGCGAGAGTTATTACGTATAATTTATCATTCTAGGAACTACGCCCTTGCATATTGCACATGCACGCATCTACATACGTTTATTCGTGTATTATCTCGCGTCACACGTACGTACGTAAATTTACGTAAATGTAATACGTGTCAAAGTAATTCGAGAGATGCGGGGTTCGACAGAGGCCGCAATGTGCCGCGGATCGAAGAAAAAATAAAAAACTGAGAATTCTGTTTTTTTTTTTTTTTTTGGTAAAATTTTGGTGACGTTGATTAATTGGATGGGTTTTATTGATTAGTCATAGATATACGTGTGTGTCAGTGATAGGGGAGGAAATCCGAACTTCGATTGACCAGATAACTCAAAATTCTGAATTTTAATAGACCGAAATTAAAAATTTCGTTAAGGTTTACGATGGGTTTGGGTTTGTTTGGGTTCGGTAGTTTGATTTTAAATCCTTGATTTTAAACGAACACAAGTCAACACAAACAAACCTAAAAATGTACAAAATTTGTAGTTTCGGTAAATTCAAATTCGAAATTTTGAGCGTTTTGGTCAGCGTTCTGGCTTAGGATCGAAGAAAAAATTAAAAACTGAGAATTCCCTTTTTTTTTTGGTGAACTTTTGGTGACGTTGATTAATTGGATGGGTTTAATTGATTAGTCATGGATATACGTGTGTGTCAGTGATAGGGAAGGAAATCCGAACTTCGATTGACCAGATAACTCAAAATTCTGAATTTTAATAGGCCGAAACTAAAAATTTCGTTAAGGTTTACGATATTTGTTTGGGTTTGTTTGGGTTCGTTAGTTTGATTTTAAACCCTTGATTCTAAACAAACCCAAACAAAGCCAAAAATTTACGAAATTTCTAGTTTCGGTAAATTCAAATTCGGAATATTGAGCCTTTTGGTCAATCGAAATTCGGGTTTCCTACCCCACCCCGTCAGTGACGTACTTGCTGATGGTTTTGCAGGTTGAAAAATTGGATTTGGACGAGTTGACCCAAAAATCCCAAAAACAAAAGATACCAGGTTTAATATCAGTAAATAATGGTAAAAAAAAAATCCGTTGTTTAAAACGAAGGAAAGAATTCGTTTTTCTCAATCATCCGAAAAAACTCAAAATGTCCCTTCCTTCAAAATTTCAAAAAAATCTTAAAATCCTTTTTTTAACACCCCATTAACAATTAAATTTATTATTACGTAATCATCAATTAATCGGAATACCGATTTAACCGTTTTTCATTAAAATCAACAAAAATCGTGTTTTTTCAAAAGTTTCGTTTTTCCAGGATATTTGGAATGTCTGATAGTTTGGAATAGCAGCAGGTGAGAAAAGAGTCACGAGACCGAAACCAGAGAAACACGCGAAGGTCGAAAAGGTTATCTATAGGGGACGAGGCCGGTTTGTTTTGAGCGTTCGGTTAAACGTCCTCGTTCCTGCCTCGACGGTAATCTTCATTGTTGACTGGACAGCCGATGTGTTCGTTTTGTCTTTTTTTCGTTTCTACCTTTTTTTCTTTCTCTCTCTCTTTCTCTATCCATTCGTATCAGCAAAGAAGACAAAAAAAAAACACTGAAAGGAGTATCCTCGTTCCGGGACGTCGCGCACGGTCGCGTGGGCGACCGGCTCGTTTCTTCTCTTTGCAAAAAGTCCCGCTGATAAATAGTATCCGCGGATAAACGTGAACCGTTCGCTGTCGAGTGGGGACACGAGAGTTCCAGTCTCGACGATTCGGACATGCGCGAAGTTTAACGCACCGGGGGTTAGGGTTGATCAATGCGAGAGGAATCTGAGCGATCGGTGAAAAATCGAAAACCGCAGAGCGTCGCGCACGTGTTTATAGCCGTCGTGAGCGAACGGTATAATAACGGCAATGTGGGTTAGAATGTGGGTGGACCCTCTCGTTATATCGAATCTCCGTCCGTCTTCTCTGATCTTACACGAATATTTATTTTTATGGATATTGGAAACCGGGAATTTCGAGGACAGTCCTGAAAGTAATCGATTAATCGAATTAAAAAAAATACTTGATAGCCATTGTCAATGGAATTACTAAAATTAAAATTACATTGAAAAATCGCATATTTTTCAAAATAAGTCCCAGTTTCATGTCGAACTGTCTTGAGAAACGTTTTATTTTTATTTTTCTTCATTTTTTATTGTCTTTTTTGTATATCGAGATCGCGAATTTTTGAACAATTTGTGCAAACTTTTCGACCATCTTCATGACCGGGAGAAAAAGAAATGACGAAAAGGAGTAACAAATTGACGAACGAAATAATAAATAAAATCATTTTAAAAATTGATAAGCGAAATAAAAATTGAGCAATTGAAATTAATTAATTTATGTTGTATTCCAATAATTCAAATTTCGATGCAATTCAGTATTTCCAGATCGATAAATTTATCACGTCGAGTATACAAATTAATAGTAATTAAAGTTTAATTTCCGATTTTATTCGATTAATGTCATTCAATTAATTGATCTACAAAGATAAGCATATATATTTTAATAAATTTAATCAATTCTAGTCAATTTAATAAACATTTCAACGAATCAATTTGAATTCAAGTCATTTTCTTTTTTCTTTTTACTCTCATTTATTTCCAATGTAAACAATTAAAATGTTTAATTTATTCATATCTAACAGTCTAATCATAGCAGAGTAATAAAAATAATGAATTCGATTGTAATAGGAAGTACGAATTTACACCGGAAGCGTATCCGTTAATATTAATTTATAATAATTTGTAGTAAATAAGATAAAAAACAATTTTCAATAATTTATAATAAATAATATAAAAAACTAAATAATATAAAAAACAATTTTCAATAATTTACAATAAATAATATAAAAAACAATTTTCAATAATTTACAATAAATAATATAAAAAACAATTTTCAATGATTTATAATAAATAATATAAAAAACAATTTTCAATAATTCATAATAAATAATATAAATAAATGTTTGCATCATCGTGTCTTCTTGTACGACACACCAGGACGTATGGTGATCAGTCCAACTGGATTATCGATGAAGTTGCAGCGAAGCGTCGGTGGCGTACCGGAGGTTGTGCGTTGTTGCTATTTGAGCTCTACCCGGTTACCGATATCCCCGTAACATTCTTGGTCCCCGTCCATGCGCTCCGTCATATCTCTTTGCCGCGAAGCAGGACAGCATCTCTCTGGTGTACATTTCAGGTTCTATTCGGGTACCCGTTTGTGCAGATCACAGACGCGAGGTAGACAAGCCTCTTACATGTACGTGGACGTCGGTCGCTGATAAGATCCGTTGGTGGATTTTTTTGGGATATCCTGCATATATATATATATATATATATATTTGCACTGATTAATTCTCGTTTTGTTTAGCGATTTGTTAGATTCCATTCCGCCCACATCGGACCCAATGTCCCGAGTGAAAGTTAATTCTAAGTATCACATTGTTCGAAATAATGGCATTAGGACTTTGCATTGACCCTCCGGCTATTGCGAGACCAAGATATACCCATTTTTCAGCCTAGAGAAAAGTGCAGCAAAAAAGAAATGGATTATGGACTTGCTCGGAAAAACAAATCGATTTTAATTTTTGTCTTGATTGAACTTGACTTGACGGGGCTTCGATTCGGTTGCAATTTTTTCGGAAATGATCTGAAGGGAAAAAAAAGAACATTTTTTTCAACGATTTCGTGATTAGTGTGATTAATATAATTTTCAAGGGGCAACAGTTGTTGTTTCGAATTTTCTTATTTTTTTTTCATCAGCAGCAGATTGCAGCAAAAAAGGAAAGGATAATGGGTTTGTTCGAAAAAACAAATCGATTTTCATTTTTTTTTGCTGATGGGACTATTGGCTTCGATTGGGTTGCGATTTTTCCGGAAATGAACTGAAGGGAAAAAAAAGAAAATTTTTTTCAACGATTTCGTGATTAGTGTGATTAATATAATTTTCAAGGGGCAACAGTTGTTTTTCTCAATTTTCTTATTTTTTATATTGTTTTTTCATCCAATATTGAGCAACCAGCGAAAAACTTTTTTTTTCCAAAAATTCGCATTTCTTAAAGGGAAAAGGTTGCTCTTTACAGAAAAAAATTAAATTCAGGTAAGAAACAATTCCAAAATAAAATTAATGAATGATATAAATTCCCAATCGATTAAAGTAATTATTATTAATTACTTAATTACGATAAAATAATTATACGTTCGAAAAATTTCGAAACGAAATTTTGGATCAGGCAAAAAAGACCCATGTTCATGAGTTAAAGTTTAATAATATTCATTATTATAAAAAAAGTTCTCCTTTTTAAGTAATAATGAGAAATTGAAAAAAAAAATGATATTGAAATATTTTTGTTAATCGTAGCTTCCTCGGATCCGCGCGTTACGGTTTCACTCGGTGAAATCGATTATAAACCAATTGCGAGGCGCACAGCAGCAGCCTCCCTCCCCATATGGCTTGATATCTCTCTTCTCTGTCACGAAATCAATTACTCAAATCGCAACACACGGACGTAGACCGGTGCGCCGTCGATGAGAAAGTGTGCACGTTAAAGGCGGCGAGGCGTCGCTGGCGGCTTTGCAGGATCGATTACTCGAGCACCACGTGCATACAGGACTCTTTCCTCGGTGGTCTCGCGCGAGCCTCCGATACATTAAACTCGTCTATACCCTCGTCGATTCCGTAATCTCTCCGAGCTTCGTATACACATGAGTCCATTTTCGAGGACATTGGACTTCGAGGACGGTCCCCGGAT
>JAPYZJ010006742.1:0-11425 GCA_030522765.1 Ophioninae sp. B BG-2022a | reverse complement strand
TGGGTTTGCTTGGGTTTGCTTGGGTTTGCTTGGGTTTGCTTGGGTTTGCTTGGGTTTGCTTGGGTTTGCTTGGGTTTGCTTGGGTTTGCTTGGGTTTGTGTGGGTTTGTGTGGGTTTGTGTGGGTTTGTGTGGGTTTGTGTGGGTTTGTGTGGGTTTGTGTGGGTTTGTTTGGGTTTGTTTGGGTTTGTGCGGGTCTGTTTGGGTTTGCTTGGGTTTGCTTGGGTTTGCTTGGGTTTGCTTGGGTTTGCTTGGGTTTGCTTGGGTTTGCTTGGGTTTGCTTGGGTTTGCTCGGGGTTGCTTGGGTTTGTTTGGGTTTGCTTGGGTTTGCTTGGGTTTGGGAAGGAAAATCGATGGAGGATTGAAATTCTATCATCAACGATTTGTTAACTTTCTAATTTTTCATTTGCCCAAGCTCCATTACGTTATATCTCGTTTTCTTTCTTTTAGCATTGTCGCAGTTCGAAGGTAAATTTCGACTTGGTGATGAATTCTCTTGAAACCGATTTATCCAGCTCTTTCGCCGCTCAGCTTTCATGATTACTCGCGAAATGGAAACCGCGATGTATACGGAGATCCTGCAATGAAAGGATAAAGTTTTCCTCCCCGAAGAATCATCCCTGTGTGTTAATCCTCTTTGTTTTACTTCGCTCGAAGATTGAACACGCTCACGTGTGCGTCCGTTCCGATCCAACTTCGAATTCTCTTGCACACAAGTAGACTCCTCGGAGACATCGGAGGACCAACGTTATTTAGAGCATTGAATTTGTTGCGTGGAAACTCCTTCGAAAACTACCCAGTAACGTTCCAAACGTTTCACTTTATTTCTCGTTTATTCCATATTTATTTGAAAGTTTCTCATGATTTTTTTCAGGATTAAACATGATCGCATCTTTTATTGCAATAATTAGAAAAATTCTCACTTTTGATACTCGAATCACCAATAATGATGATGCTGAAGTTTTCATCGCTGGAATGCAACAAAATGGTTTTTTTTTCAGTTAATTATTTTCATAGTTATAGAAAATTTAGTATTTTTTTTGTTGGGGGCTTTTGTAATTCGTTAATTTTCGTAAATTTTTATATTGTCAACTTACACAGTTTGTTACTTTTGTAACTATTCGTTAATGTACTTTTTGAATATTGAATATTTCATCATTTATTTTTTATTTCAATTCGTATTATTATTATTATTATTATTATTATTACGTGAAAGCAGTGTGAACATAATAATAATAATAATAATAATAATAATAATAATAATAATAATAATACGAATTGAAAGAAAAAATAAATGATGAATTATTCAAATTCTTCAAACGATTTAAAAAAATTAGTCTTATTGAAATATTCAATATTCAAAAAGTATATCTACAAATATTTACAAAACTAACAAACTGCCTAAGTTGACAATGAAAAAATTTACGAAAATTCACGAATTATTATTATTATAACGTAACAATTTTTCACACATTATAAATAATGTGATCTTCTTCGATGATAAATTGAATTCGTTATCAGATCAGCGCCATAAGTCAAAATCAAGAAAACCCATGAAAAACGTCTTCAGCCAGATAATTATCCGGGATCTCGCGGCAGCGAAAATGAACGAATCAATTATCCGTGCCCCCCCCCCTCCCCCTCCCCCTCCCCTCTTGTCCTCAATTCTACGGAGCAACAGTTTCTCGTACGAGGTCGTAAACGATTTAAATATCTCTCGTTTCCTTTTAAAGTTATCCGCGAGACGTGACGAGCCGTCACGGAAAGAATAGATTTCGAGGTGGCAAGTCCGATAGCGAGAGTGGAAAGTTTTCGGGGCTTTTTTTTTTTATAAAAGTGTCATCACTGGGTCGTTTAGAGGGCGAAAACTCGCTCGTTTGAGCAATCCAGAGGAGGATTGTAAACGGTCTCGTGGCTTTTGATGAAATACCGTTTTACAGGGGAGGGGGGGATCGGTAGAGATAATCGGTAGGAGACAGAAAAGAGAGACCAAGAAAGAGCCCGCGAATGGCCTTGACGTTTGAGCTGGCGCGTGAAGCTCGCTCGGGCGAGAGAATAATCGACGGAAGAGATTCGATCAGTCGCTGTGATTTTACGTGGCCCTATTTTTGGTCCTCGACAATTTACGTTTGTTCAAAGTCCTGCGGAGAAATTCGACGAGGAGTTCCCCCCCCCCCCCTCTCCCCGCTGACTTTCCCGGCGCCTCAGACATGCCCGAAAGCACAGAGATCGAAGTTCCGGTGTGTCTGGTAAAATTGATCGGTAGCCCCCAGACCTGTAGCAAGTTGGACGTGGTGACTGGGTAAAGGGGCTAAAAAGAGGGCTGGCAAAAAATGGAAGCAATAAAGTATCTCGTTTGAAGTGAAATTTTACTTCAAACGGATTCGTTGCTTTTTTTTCTTGCTTTTTTTTTTTGACGCCATCCAGCAAAGGGTAGGAAATTGATCGAAACCCCTTCCCTCCCTTATATAGGACGCGTAAAAGCTTCGTATAGGTTTATCCGATGGCTTTTCCATCGCAGGGTGTGTCTTTATGAAGATTATTTTATAAATCAGGGGAGAGATAAAAAAATTTTACGGCCAGCCGTAGCCAGACAGTTTTGTATCGATCCTCTTTTTTTTTTTTTTTTTTGTTTTATTTTTTATTTTCTGTGCATTCCAGCCAGAGGGCAAAGGGAAAAGAGCCTCCGTATCGAATTCTATTATACGTCACGTGCATGCTTCTTTGAAGCTGGAGAAACGCTCTTAGAGCCTTCTCACTGTGATGTTCAAAGATGCACCAGGTGATCGAAAATATCAACGTCATTGAAAAATCCATGGACCTGAAGTTCGCATTCGCGAAGCAACGAAATTTTTTTTACGTATTTTTTTTATTCCTTAAATATATTATTTGGCGACATATTTTTTTTTCTATTTGAATTATATGTTATCACGATAAAGATTTGTATAATTATTGAGGTATTTTAATAACGATTGTATTGAAAAAGAAATAGAGAAATTGAAAAATAATGATTTCCGTTGCCTCGCAACGTTGCGAACTTCAACCTCATAACAAATCCGATGTTAAACGAAAGGCTCCTTGTTGGCTCGAATTTCTCATGGTGCGTAACGAAGTTTCGTTTTCAATGGATTTCGAACAGAGGTTAAATCGTGGATTGAAGGTTCGACAAATTTTTTTTTCGAATGCAACGAAATACATTTGTTCGTTTTTACAAAAATATTCGTCAGCTTCGAGGTACGATAAAGGACGTCGGTATGTTTTTCGAATTCTCATTCACTGAGGTACAATCGGAACTCGTAAAATACGATTTAGTGTAATCATGAAAATTCTATATTAAAAAGAATTTCAAGCCCGTCATTTTTCGAAGATGGCGAAATGAAAATGTTTAAAAATGATTTTCGCGACTTTCCTAGATGGTATCTAGAAATAAAAATTTTTTAGAAAGTCATCGATCTAGAGTCGATCTAGTTTTAATTTTTTACATTTTTTCAAAAATTTGTTCAAATTTTAGCCTCGGCGAGATACCATTCGGAAATAATTAATTATGATAATTACGCAATAAAAATATTCGTCCTCCCTCAACACGAAACGTAACGGGTGTCCTTCATGCTTGGAGCTCGTGAGCTTTGCTTTTGCTGACAGCAAAGGGATTCAATGATGAGAGAACTTTACTGGTTTTCCCAGCTGTTAATCGAGAGATCGGACGACAGAGAATTTGTAAACGCATCCTCGTCTCATCGGACGTCGACTCGTACTACTGTGTATATTCCCGAAACCATCAGATCCTTATATCCCCTTGTCGCTTCGCATCAGCGATTTAATCCTCTTCTCGTGAATTTAACAAAAAATTACATCACATGGGAAATAGTAGACTAATCTGATTAGCTTCAATATTATACGGGGGTTGGTTTAATCGCGGATGCTCAAAAGAACTTTCAAAAATAAACCCACAATATTAATAGTTATTTCGTGGTCACTAATAAATTAATAGTAATTTCATAAACTACTATTAACTAATAATTGATTAACTAAAATAAATATTAACTATAAAGTAACTGGTAAATTAATAGTAGTTGAATAAACTAATAAATTAATCGTGAGTAAATTAATAGTAATTTTTTCATTAAATAAATACAATTTTTTATTCTACGTTAAAGGTTAAAAAATTTGAAACGTTAATTTAATTTGAAATTTAATTAAATTTTTTATTTAAATTTTTATTTGTAATTTGTTATTTTTAAAAAATGTTTGTAAAAAAAAAAAAAACAAAAGCTTCCACATTCGCATTTATCTGGTACCTTTAGGGTTGATACGAACCCTTGTTTTTTGAATCTCGTCTCAACAATTATTTTCGATAAAAGCTTATATTTTTCGAAAACAAAAAATACGGGTATATTTTTTTTTTTACTCAATGAATTGCCCAAAAATTGAGCAGTTGAAAGAAATTAGATGGAAATGAAAAATCAATTGGTGTTTTTTCCAAAAATGGGAACTTTCGAACAATGGAACAATGGAAGAGTCAACATTACATTTGACTCCATAACAAGAAATTTGAATCGCTACAAGCATCGGCTTATTATTAATTATTAATTTAATTAAAAAAAAATGATTGATTAATGACAAAATGGGTTTGGAAATGGATTAGCCCATGAGGCACGTGATGAGGAGTCAAGTGAAATACAGGCAATACCATCCTGGCGTTTACTTCTGTATATAGTGCTGTATATAACAGGCGTCTACGTACCTATAGATTACCGGAAATTTCGCTCTCGCGGATATCCGGGTTGCTTGCCCTTATCCTACATTAACTACCCTGCATATGTATACGTGTCTATCGTGATTTTGGAAACTTCCTACAAGATATCGTGCGCATGCGTGTGCGTGACACATGCGAGATATCTCGTGTCAAACGGTAGGCTTGACAGATTTATCTGCTCGGGTTTAATTATCCACGCTCTCGAAACTCAAAATTTTTCAAAAAAAAATTTTCCCACCAAAAATTCCGGAAATATTGAATTATTCAATTGCCGAAAGTAGCGTTTAACCCAAACCAAAATTGAAGATTACGATACGAAAAGTTAAAAATTTACTCGCCGGATAAAACGGCCTCGAACTTTCTCAACGAGTTATATTTCGTCGACGAAACTTTACAAAAGGAAAATCTTTCGTATCGATCAAAATTTCACCCAATTGGATCCGGTGTAAAAGAGTGAATTACTCGACTACCCCAAATCCGTCGAAGTCTCGCGAGACCAGTCGTGTCGGCTCGTGAAATCAGATAACTGACTGTCGGGACTTCGTTTAACTTTAGATTGAACATAAAAAGTGTGATAAAAGTTTTCAGTTGATCGCCAAGTTTCAGAGTTGATAAGTAATCGAGCGATGTTGAACGATAATCTTTTTCTTCGAATAAGAATCCAATAAAAGGAGGCAGGGCTCGAATTATCTTATTGGCTGGTCATTTAAAAGTAACGACGAAAGTGTGAAAAATCTATATTTACGACGTTGAAGTTTGCATCGTTGGAACCCAGCGATTAATTTATTATTTAATTTCTTTAATTTTTTTCTTCATCCAAATTTTTAATGTGCGCATCGTAGGTAAAAATAAATTTAAAAAGTTATCCGTGTTGGTTTGGGTTTGTTTGGGTTCGATTAATTTATTAGTGCATTTCTTTGATTTTTTTTCGTAGGTAAAAATAAATGAAGAAAGTTATCCGAGTTGGTTTGGGTTTGTTTGGGTTCGATGTCGACTCGATGTTTTGGGTCGACATGGAAAGACCCATATATGCACATAAATCGATCAGTCCTCGTTATCGTTTCCGCCGGCAAACTGTCAAACTTCCTCCTCGACGTCTCACTCTCTCTCTCTCTCTCTCTCTCTCTCTCTCTCTCTCTCTCTGTCACTCTCATCGAGACGTTCAGCTAACGGGGACAGAAATCATAGCGGACTTATTCGAAGCACGTTGCCTGAAATCTATCGAAACATTATCGGATCGTCATTTGCTGAGGGATAAAGGGTTTCCAAGCGAGTTGGAAGCTTAGGTGAACCTTAACGACTTACGCCCGTTTGTTCGATAGAACTCAAGCACGATATTACGTCCGGGGATTGAAGTATATTTGAATTTAGAATTTTTGAGATTTTTGAGATTTGATATATACGTTATTACAAAACATCTCATTTTGAAAATTTTTCGTAGGCGAGTGGAATCTTGAAGAAAAAATGTTTGGAGGAAAATTCAACAAAGATTTTTCCTCAATAAAAAAATAATTCAACGAAGATTTTTCCTCAATAAAAAAAAAATTCAACAAAGATTTTTTCTCAATGAAAAAATTATTCAACGAAGATTTTTTCTCAATAAAAAAATAATTCAACGAAGATTTTTCCTCAATGAAAAAATAATTCAACAAAGATTTTTCCCTAATGAAAAAATAATTCAACAAAAAACTATTCTTTCGCGTTCAAATGAGAATTTGACCCATCAGTGAAGTTCATTCGTTTGTGATATTTTGCATATTGATAATGCACGAATATAGCTTGAATTTAACAAAAGTTTAATTTTTTTCACAGCTTACAGAAAAAAAGTCGCAGTGCTAAAACAAAAATGTTATAAAAATTATCTTTTTTTCTTCTCCAGTTTTGAAAATCAGTATCCATCGAGGCGTTCATTTACTAATTATAATTTTACGAGCAATAATTATTACTCCGAACATTTCAAAGGAAATAATTATTTCGTTACGTTTGGTAAAAGATTCTTCGTGCCATTAACGTTTTTTTCTTCGACGATAAAAAAAAGAGAAATTCGCGTTCGGAGCCGAGAGGAATATTACTGCGAGGCAATAATGGCCGGATCCTCTTTGCTTCGATGTAATTATGTAATTCAAACCGACGGAGGCGTTATTTTCAGCGCTTTGTAAATTTCACATGTATACAGAAAGGACGAGAGAGTGGATGCAGCACTACCGGCAAATTCGGAATTCCGGAGTCTTCGGGAGTTGTTAGGGATGCAAAAACGTCGATATCAAGCATGGTATCGCCTTCCAGTCGTTTCTCGTGCTGTTTTCATTTCTCCCCTGTAATATTCTCATTCGGATCGGTTCGTATGAATTTCGAAGACTTACCCTCGCGTTGGGCTAGACGGCTGAGTCTTTCCTGTTTCTTAGGGACGTTGAAAGGAAAAAAAAAAAAAAATTGGTCGGCTCATTATCGGAAGATACCGGCTCACAATTAAAAGTTAATGATCCAACGGTGTACATAGGAGTACGTCTCGCGATTCCTAAAGGGGAGCACCGTTACTTTGCCTCGTTCTCCTTACGTACAACCTCGTCCAAAAGTAGGATTGGACACTTTATACATTTTCTATCCGAATACAAAATCGAATATCTCGCCTCGAAAAAACATCACAAAACGATTTTTTCAAACGGCGTTTTTTTCCCCAACGAAATTAGTTTCATTTTCAATTTTTATTTTTATTTTTACTATTTTTTTTTTTGCACCCCTTACGTCATTTTGAAAAATGCATTTTTCAGCGATCTTTGCAGCCCGATAAACTTTCAAAAGTACTTATCTCAATTTTCAGTGATAAGATTTTTGAAACGAATATTGTTCGGTTTAATTTTATTTCGAAACGATATTTTTGCGATTTTTTTTTCCAGAGTTATTGAGGGTTATAGAAATTTGTTTTTTTTTTAGTTCTTAGGGTTTGGAATTGGTTGTTTAAGGATACTGAGATATCCTTGTATCACTGTTTTTAGTTGATGGTCGATGATTCTTTTCGTCAATTTATTATCGTTATTTTTAGAGAAAGATGTTTTTGAGGAAAATATCTGGATAGAGAAAACAGGGTGGTTAATACTTTTGGTCTGGCCTGTCTCTATATATATATATAATTTAAATATATACTTGGAGAACTACACTTCCGGCATAATTTTCTCTCTCTACTTTCTTGACTTCTTTCCTATTCGTATGCCTATTAATATGCATAGCTACTTAGACTCATCATTTTTCTCGGACCTCTCTATCGCGGCTTTGATGGGCCAAAACGATAATTTAAAAAGCTTCGACACGAAGATGCATTAGTAATAATTATGGAAATTAAAGAGAAGAGAGGAATGAAGAGATTCTTTAAGAGGGAATGAAGTATAATTTTTCTGAGTACTCGATTGCTTTTAGCGGGTTCAAGTTAGTTTAGGTTAATTTAGAGTACAGTTAAATTTGAGAAAATGATCTTCCTCGTATTTCCTAAAGTGACCCAACATTTTTCGTAATTTTTTTTTAATAGGATTAATTACTTTTTTTCGTACGTGCGGTTCAAAAAAATTGAACCCTTCAAATAATACAATTCTGGGGCTAAATCCTACCGTCGTAGCTTGTTATCTTTACGTCCAAAAGTTTTTGCCAAGCGCTGATGAGATTTTTCCACGCGGAGCGAACGGCCCCACTTTGTTCTTTCGAGCACCCGGATCCACCACAGGTGAAAGGGAACTCTGCCGACAGGATTGTCCAGTGGGTAAAACGATTCGAGATTCTTTCTAATTCGCGTACAATTTTTTGTTCGTTTTTTCCTAGGGATTTTCGTTAAGGTATGATGACTATGGGGGTGGATTGAAAAGTCCTTGGCCTAGTCAAGAAAAACTAGGTCATTTTTATTTAGCTCGATATTTTTTTTTATACCTTAAAAATTACTTGCATACTCTTTGATACTTTGAAAAATAATTTCAATACTTTTTTGATACTTTAAAAGATAATTTCAATACTTTGTTGATACTTTAAAAGATAATTTCGATACTTTTTCGAAACTCTAAAAAATCATTTGAATACTCTTTTTCCCCCCACTAAATAAGTGGATATTTTATCGTTTGATTTTTTATATTCTTCGAGCTTGCGGAACATTTTCGTCCGGATACAGAAAGAGAAAGAGAGAGAAAGAGACCCAGACGCAATTCCTCCGTATACTTAAAAAAATACTAAACAAATATATACGTATCTTGTACAGACAAATAAAAAGAAAAACAACAGTGGAATAGCTAGAAGCGGCGAAAACAGTAAAAGCTCCAAAAAAGACCACAGCAAAAAAACAAATAGCGGAGATTCCTGTTTTTTTTTTTTTTTTTTTTTTTGCAACTGCGCGAAAAAAAGGTTTCTCCTATACAGGGTGATAAGAGTGGGAAAAGAAAAGCGAGGCTGAGAGGAGCCTGGGCTATTCATATCTGTATTTAGGTTGGAAACGGAAGCGGAAAACGTGAAGGGAGCCCGGAACGGGTTATAATTCGCAAATGTTCCGCGTGTCGTGCGCCAGTAGACTGCGAGCGCCATCTCTCGGTGGTAGTTCAACGGTAGGCAACTCTTCGCTCTGCTGGCAGCGTCGTCGTCTTTGGAACGATAGCGAGTTAAGGAAGAACACGAGCCGGGATGGAACTGTGGAAAGGACAGCTTTGGAGAAACGACAACAACGATGCATCTCGTAAAAGCCTCGATGATTGCCCCGAACGTGGGACCACTCGTTCTCCTTTATCCTACCAACGTTCTACCAGCCTTTTCCCTCTTCCCTCCTCTTTCTCTCTCACTATTGCTAGCTTACCCAACGTGGCTCTTATTTGCATTTTATTGCCAGTTTATGCACAAGTCTCGCGCGTTAGCTACGCAAACCTTTTGGCGTACACGAAATTCCCCTTTTTCGGGCTCAAGCATTATATTTACGCTTTGCAGGAAAGATTCCGTGCTGAGAAAATTCGCGGCCAATAGTTTGGAGGCTGGACGGTGCTCTTTCGAATTCCGAAGGTTTTAATTGATTGGTCAAATGAGAAGGGCCTCGATTTTGCCTCGATTTATTGTAACCCAACGAACTTCATTTTTGACATTTTGTTTTTGAAAATTATTTTGTTTATTTTGTTTATTTATAATTTTTGAAGAATTTATTTGAGTCTATTTGGGGTAGTTTGATAAAAATACAACAAATATTTGTACGCGAGGTTATGAACTTTTCAATTAACCCTCGTATATTTACGATAAGCTACGAAATACGAAAATCAGCCGAAACAGTTTATCTTCTTTTAAAGAATATAATCGAAATTATTTTTGTATTTTGCGTACGATGTTTCGTAGTTATTTTGAGATTCGAATTGTCAAATTCGAAAATCCAAAAATTGTCGGAAAACAAAAATAGGGAAAAGCAAAGTATTCATACACTTGACACAAGGAAAGTTATATTACCGAAACAAAATGATATTTCAGTTGTGCATTTGATAAAATTTTTTGAATAAATAGGACATGATGAAAGAAGGATTTGCACGATCCAAATGAAAAAAAAAAAAAAAAAAAAAAAAAAAACAGAAGGTTGTTCAAAGCTACATCTCTTCGTGTTTGTACGTAACGTTTCTACGTACGTTGGAACGTGCGGATGACGTTTCCCGATATATAAATAATGAAATTGAGGCTATGAGATCGCCTTTGAGAGAAACGAAGTAAAAATATGTCCGATCCAACCTGTATAAATGCCTTGTGGTAGGAAAAAAAAACTTGCCACGAAAAGATCCCTCCCAAGGGTACGGTGAAGCTTTCCACGTTGGTATACACATACGTGTGCATATGTGTGTGTGTGTGGCTGGTCTTATTTTATAAATCGATGTGTCGTACTATTATTATTGTTGTAATGCAGTTCCACAATGTATCGGCGGAAACGCAGCGTCTCCAGGAGTTCCGAGAGGTTCGGGGTGTAGCTCGCGGAAATAGACTCCGATGCAGGTGCAACGAGAAAACTGAGAAAATCGAAGAGAAATGGAATGAGAAAGGGAACAAGGTGAAAGAAAGACCTCGAGACAGGATGTTGAGTACTCGTATATACAGGGTGTCCCACGTAAGAATTTCATCCGTGAAATGGGAGGTTGGGGGTGAAATTCTGAGGCGATTGATATGAGCACGTACGGTTGCCGGATCAACCCCTTAATTGTTATTAATTTTTAAAGCCAATCAGACGCCCCACTTCGAACTCTCCATTTCTAGGGAAAAATGTCGAAAAAATATTCTAGAAAGGTTTTTTAGCATTTTCCCAGTCTAATTTTGCCCTTTTGGCGAAAATTCGGGCATATTCGTAATCAGCGGAAAATTTCCGATTAAATAGACCCTTTTAAGAGTTCAAAAACGGAAAAAAATATTTTTCGACTTTTTCGGCCACTTTTCCGGAATCTCAGAAATCACGATATTTCAAAAGGTCGTAGAGTAGGCTTCTTCTATGCGATAGAGATTTATTTGGTGGGTTTGGAAAAGGTTTTTGCCTGACTTAAATAATCGCGTTGGAATCACATCGATATCTCTTATAGTTTTCCCGGAATGTTCACTTGAAAAATGGCAAAAAAAGAGGCAAAGGGGTATGTATGGAAAAATTGGCAAAAATCGATGGTCCAACTTTGAAATTCTGCCAAAAATCGAAA
>JAPYZJ010006741.1:0-17170 GCA_030522765.1 Ophioninae sp. B BG-2022a | reverse complement strand
GTGCGGCGGTTTTGTATCGAGCGAGGATACGTGTCCAGTGGTCCTGTGCGCCTTATTTGTTTTCTCATGCCCCCTGTGCATCGTGAGTAAACGCGCTTCGTGCGAGACGAGGGAGCGGAGGAATCGTCGCGTTTTATTCGCTTCTGTTTGTTGATAAGTGCGCGCCGAGCGTCGCAACGTCGATCTACATGTGGAAAGTGAAGTGAGGAAACGTTAGGAGGAAAAAAAAAAAAGTAACGAAACGCAGAGTTAAAGAAATATCCGAGCGCCTGGTTCGAAACCCGGCTGCAAAGATGAGCTGGGGCACCGAACTCTGGGTAAGTCGAAAGATACCGAATATTTACCGATCACCAAAATCGAGGTTCCTCTCGAAACAATATTTTTTGGTACACGCGAAATTCAACCCCGAAGCTTGCGCGATTGAGCATGCGTGCGAGAGAGACAGCAATCGGTGAGTGGTGAAGAGCGACAGGGGTAAGGGGGCGAGAAAGAGCGAGCCAAAAGAGGTAAGAGGCGAGTTTCGTCCGGGGCGAAACAGCCGAGGAAAGGACCTCCCGAAAAAAACCAGTTCGCGATACCTCGCGCTCGTAAGTGAGAGAGAGAGAGAGAAAGATAGAGGAGGGTCTCCCGGTGACCGTTCTTTCCTCTCCTGGGATCAAGACTTTTGCCTTTTCGGTTGCTAGCCGCGGGGCAGCCACCGTCTTCTCTTGCCTCTCCTTCATTTTCTCTCTCTCTCTCTCTCTCCGTTCGTAGCCACGTTCTCTCCCAAACGTTTCTGTCTCCCTCGCTGAGCTCAAGGTGATGAAAAATTCGCCACTGGCAAGCGTCCGTCTGGAAATTGGACGTGCCCGTTGTAAAAGCGACAGGTAGAGGGACACACATGCACGCGCGTCAAGTATTTGGATCGCGTAGTGCCAGGACCTGTGAAAGTACACAAGTGCACGGAGAATACACGATCGGTGAACGCAACGATTGTCAAATCCCGTGACAGCAACGTACCAGCATTCATTCACGTCGAATTACAAGACTTTTCTTTTATCCCCCCTCTTCGATCCCTGTTAATCTATATATAGATATAAAGCGGGTATTTCGCAGGCTTTTCTGTCGTTCGTCTGCGCCCTGTTTGCACCTTACCCCCTCCCCCCCCTTCCTAGCAGCGCCCTCGTAGCGCTCTCTCTCTCTTTCTCTACCCACGTCGTACCCTGTCGTCCTTACACTCCCGTGATAGTAGCTTCGGACCTAACCGTGCTTTCTTCGTACTACCGACACGATGACTAGACCTCTACACGCATTGACACCACACACACTCACGCGCACGCGCATTCCACTCCTTCGGAGTCGGGTATCGGACTATAGCGTGTAATACCGAGTACGTGAGAGAACGAGCCGCCCTGCGGCCGTTTGGCATTGCTGCGTGACGCGACGACTACGAACAGACGAAAGAAAACGGACGATTATCTCGGCGTGTTTGCAACGTTAGACCGCGCACTGTCGCGCCGCGGTACGTATGCGAGAGTAATAGACACTCCTGCGCCCCGACTCGACTCCTGCAACGGAAAAACGTTACGTTCGCGATTCTGTCGTTTTTAAATCTCGTTGCGTCTTTATCCTCGATCACGGTTATCGAACAACGCGGTTTGGAGGTTATACCATTTTTTTTCACTGTTAGATCTCTTTCGATCTACCATTTCGCGAACGAAGATCGAATTTGTGATGAAATCCCGGTTTACGAGATCGATGTTTACCCACGGTAGAGGGCGCTTTACAAATGCCGAGAATAGGCTTTTTAGGTTAAACGTGTAACCAACGGTTGATTTCACGATTATACAAGTGTCGTTGATTTTCTCGTTCACGAGTCCGCGGATTTTGCTATTTGGTGGAAACAGGCCGTAACGTCGTACACGTTTCGGCCAGTGAAGTGACGGAACGTGGAACGTTTCTATGAGAACTCTTCGGCCGAAGTTTTTCGAGATGAAACGTTACGCTATGAATTAAGCATCACGTTTTTTTATGGGGTTTTTAACTCTGAGTCACAGGCTGGGAAGTGGAACTTGTAATGTCGGAAATACGCTAGAATACTTCCGCGAATATTTTCGAGAGAATTAATCATTTCCATATTTATCGTTTATCGGAGATTACAAAAATAAATTCAATGTCTTTGAACGAAGTTTATATATTTGAGTGATGTGCCGATCTCGTCGTTGGGTCACCGCGAAAATACGAGGTTATGGTTCTAACGTTGAAATACAAGATTTTATGGATTGAAAAATTGAGTTTTTTGAAAATTTGAAATTTTTTGTATTTCCGTTTACATTTTACGATTCCACAATCGGAGCACTGTCGATTTTAACGAAAAAGTGGCAAACCCAAACAAACCCAAACAGCTGCGTTCAATAAAAACAAAAATTTGAAAATTTTGGGAATCTTCGTTTACATTTTACGATTCCACAACCACAGCACTGTCGATTTTAACGAAAAAGTGTCAAAACCCAAACAAACCCAAACAACTACATTTAATTTAAAAAAATTGAAAATTTTCGAAATTTTCGTTTTCATCTTACGATTCCACAATCGCAACACTGTCGATTTTAACGAAAAAGTGGCAAAACCCAAACAAACCCAAACAACTGCGTTTAATAAAAGCAAAAAATTGAAAATTTAACATTTTAGGAATTTTTATTTATATCTTACGATTCCACAACCGCAGCACTGTCGATTTTGACGAAAAAGTGGCAAACCCAAACAAACCCAAACAACTGTGTCCAAAAAAAAAGAAACTTCAACTTTCATCATCGGAACCCTCGATCCGCCCTTGTCTCTCGCGGTGTCCAAGTAATTAAATTTGGCACAATCCCATTATACGTTTAAGCCACGAAGCTGAAGATAATTCATTGGCTTATCTTTCAATTTTTTTTTTTCTTTCGCGTTAGTGCAAGTTCCACGTGCACCGGGTAAAGATTACGAAGATAACGTGCGTTTCAATCCGACACGCAATTCTTTCTCTTACGAGCTTCTTATTCCGGCGATGATTACACCCCGTCGTTTAAGCTGCTGACGCCCGCGCAATCGTTTCACTGATACGATACGGATAACCCCAAAGAGTATGCGTTTTCTCACAATCCTATCTGAATCGCGACAGTAGTTGGTTGAAGCACGATTAATTGGCTCGTCCGATTAACCTTGACCATAATATCGAGAATTTCGTTTAAATCTAGGTCACGAATGATCCTTGGGATCGTACAGTTTCGAGACATTTTAATAAATATATATTAGGCGTAGTAAAAAAAAATCCATGATTTTTCAAATAGATAGTTATCTGAATCTCACCCTATATAAATCCGATCGGGTTACATGGACTTGAAATTTATTTTCTCATTTTTTTATTTCCTTAAATCTATTATTTGGCGATATATTTTTTGTCTATTTAAATTGTATATCACAATAAAGATTTGTATAATTATTGAGGTATTTTAATTACGATTATATTGAAAAAAAAATAGAGAAATAAAAAAATAATGATTTTCGTTGCCTCGCAACGTTGCGAACTTCAACCTCATTCGGGTTACACTAGTTCGAAAGATCGGATTTCGTGCTAAACAAACTTTTCCGACAGTTTTGTGATTCGTTGACTCAGTGATTGCTTGACTCTAGAAAATAATGGATTTCTTTTTACTACACCTAATATTTAAAACGTATTTATTTTAAGGTTGGGCTTTCGGGTCTGATGATTATCTAATTCAATTTGCAGTTTCGATTATCTAATGAATATTCATTATTATGTAATAATTGTATATTTCTCTATATAGTTGTCTAGTTTATCGATTTTTTGTTATAATAATTCTTTATTGTTATAATAATTCTTAATCGCTATTTTTGTATAATTTATAAATTTTTTATTGTTATAAAGTTGTCCGATAGTGTTACTAGGGCATAATAAACTTTATCATCATCATCTCTGTCTTTCTCTCTCTTTCTCTCTCTGCCTTTCTCCTAAGCTTTCCGTTAGACGTTACACATCTCGGAGAATGCGGGAATATCCCCCGAAGGGTGGAGGCGAAAAAATCGAGCTGAAGAGCTCCTTCGTCACGCCACTCGATAAACGGACTTTTTCTCACGCGTCTATATATATATACCCATATATACATATATACATATATACATATATACATATACATACACTTACGCTTAAAAGCAAAACGACGAAAATCACCCTCCTCTCAAGGCTGAGCTCGCCGGGTCGAATTCCTACGTGTCGTCGCTGCGATCCGTGGTGAACGGCGCCGGACCACCTTTACTCGATTTTATCGCTCTACATACTCTTTCACGTATAGATCGATTAACGTAAATTCAGATTTTGATTTAAAAAAAAACATATCGTGTAAAAACGTGATAAAAACAAAAACAAAACAAAACAAAAAAAAACATCAATTTAAAAAAACATTTGACAAAAACAACAATAAATAAAAATATGATGGACGAAATCAGATTACGTTGAAGGGTGCATCGATATTTTTATATATATATATAGTTTTTTCATATTTTTAAAAATTACTTTTTTCGAATTGCCAAATTAAAAAATAAATTTTTTTGAATTCCGATTTTTCTAATTAAAAAAAACGTTGGAAATTTTGGGTTTGTTTGGGTTGGGAATTTTGGGAATTTAAAAATCGTAAATTGGCAAAAAAAAAACAATTGGGAAATTAGGAAAAAATTTCGTTGCGTTCCAAAAAAATGCAAGCTTCGAAATATTTTTATCGGTTCGTCAACTTCGCCATGATTTTCGCGTCAGGATGGGTTCCTGGGTTTTTCTCAGTTAACCACAGTCCCGTAAATGACTCTCGCGAAACAATTCACCAGGTGTGTAATTACTTATGCTCACTCGTTATTGCAATTGCATCGCCCCGGTGGAGCCACCGCAATTAGCGACACTAGTCTCTCCTTCCTCTTTGGGCCCTTTCCCCGACAAGCCGCCTCTTCTTTGCCGCACCTCGCTCACTGCGCTCGACGTCTAGCTTTGTACTTTCCACACGCGTGTACGGGGTGACCGGTTATCCGACCTATTCTTTGGAGGGGCCATTCCAGAGGTCATTCGCATCGAATTCAACCCCGAACTTAGCGTCAAAATGAAATTATCGCTAATTTATAAATTTTTATAATTAATATTATGTATAGTTAATATAATTTAAAGTTGTATCATTTTTTAATATTTTTCAATTTATATGTGTATATATATATATATTATAATATCATTTATATTTTTATCATTTTTTATTTCAGATATTTTAAACTCGTCGTGAAAAACAAATAATAAACAAAAAAAAAAAGAAAATCCTTCTTTCAGAATATTTGATGATCCTTCTTTCTGTTTAAAAAAATAATCTGTAATAAAATAATAATTATTTAAATTAAATAATTTAATAAATGATTATGTTAATTAAATAATTTAATAAATGATTATTTTAATTAAATAATTTAATAAATAATTATTTTAATTAAATAATTTAATATATAATTATTTAAATTAAATAATTCAATAAAAAATTATTTAAATTAAATAATTTAATAAATAATTATTTTAATTATAATTTATCCGGGGATACGCGATCCCTCGTGACGTTCCATCCCAGCCTCCTCCCTCATTAACCTCACCCAGTAATTATCGAACGTGCGAGCCTCTCTCGCTTACGCGACGCTTTCGATGTACACTTACCACGTCACCTATCCGATCCTGTATGCGCACGCATTCGTACGTGGGTGTGGGGTGTTCAAAACGAAACGGCGAAATATCGAAGAGACGAGGGTCGCGACGATGGGAAAATTAATTGAAAGGAAGCAACGTCGTCTGGAATCGTCAAGGTCACGAGAGAGTCGCGAAAGTCACCAGCGATAATGAGGTTGAAGTTTGAAGGGCCTCGTTGATGAAATAATAATGAAACGCCAGGGAAATTCATATGGGAATTAAATAAGAATTAATTGATTTCAAGGGAAATCGTATTTCGATAAATCCTCGTTACGGAAAATTAATCAATTATTCATTTAAGAGCTTTTTCCGAAACCTGAAATTTCAATCAGCGGAAAGAAAATTTGTATGGGTGAAAAAATGAAAATACCAAAAAAAATGGAAAAATGAATTTTTATCGCGTAAAAAAAATAGTAAACGAAACGATGATGCAAACTTCATTTATGGCATCAAAAGTACGAGTTTAATGAAGAAAACGAAGGATAAATAAATAAATTAAGATTTATAGAACGAAAAATTGTCGAAGCTTGAAAAAATGGCGCGGCCATTTCGAATATGCGATTACCGTTAAGTCTTATGAAGGTTGCAGTTTCCGATTGACATCCGGTCCTCGCGGTGGAATCGCCTTTCCAATGGTCCGGTTGCACCGGAAAGTAAGCCGACCGCAATTCTGTGTTTCATACAGTATAGTGTCGCCTCCGAGAAACTCCACATGTTCGACCTTGATTAAGCTACCTGCTAACTTAAAACTCGATCATCCCAAAAAATCACATAACGTTTTTTTCGAACTTTTTTCAATTTTTTTTTTTTTTTTGGTTTTTTAATCGACTGTTGTTTTTTAGGCTTGTCAATGTTCATCTAGAATGGAAGAGCCTGTACACGTTCGAGCAACGTGTGGCACACGAGCTCTGAGTTGAACTTTGCCACGCCGGAACGAAACGAAACTTTCGTTTAATTAAAAAAAAATTTTGTTTTTTAACTCAAAATTATATCTTACAGATTTTTTTCGTAAATCTCTAAATAAAAATCCTGAACGAATTTTTGCATGATTTTTGAAACTCAAATCTACCAAAGAAAATTCGAAAAAATTAATTAAAATGATTTTTCACCAATTTTAGGAAGTAATCTCCATTTGCATTACGTTGAAGTTAACATTATTGAAAAGCAATAAAAATAAAAATAAAAAATATATACATACATATCGTATTATTTGTTTTCTTTTTTACTATTTAAAGCGTTGTAAATTTTTATCGTTAAAATATGACGTCTGGGTCGTCACAAAATAAACAAAGGGATTATTATAAAAAAAAATTATTAACGCTGAGGAAAATCATTAAAAAACGATTTTTTCTGTACTAAAGAATTATTCTCTATATATTCTATATAAAGAACTATTATATATAATAGTTCGCGGTTTCCTCGATTTATCGTTCGTACCAACCACTGCCTATATAATTCCAATTTCAGTTACCACCGATATTTTCCGATCTTCCGTAGAAAACAAAAAAAAGTATCTGGAAAAGTTGATTTTTCGTTGCTCTTTTTTTCGCGAACTCTACTATTTTAATTAACAATATTTTTCAAATAAAATAAAACACTAAAAAACCTTATTAAAAAACGAAAAAAAAAACACAAATAAAGGAAAAAAAAATGTGGAAAATGAAAAAGTCTACGTTTTACCGTAAACTTTATCGTCGGTTACGGCGATGTTTCCTGGCAGGAGGAATCGAAGAGGAGGTAGCTAGGATTCATGAGGTTCGCGCATAACCTCTTTCTCTCTCTTTCTCTCTCTCTCTCTCTCTCTCTATTTCTCCACCTCTCTTTTCTCTCAACTTTTCGTCGTTTATCGCGTGCCCACGTCCTTGCATTTAATTACGCCCTGCCGTTTCGCATTACGACTCATTGATACACGTTCGTTCCTCGTACGAGTGCTTTCATGATGAATCATTACGGGACGCGTTTGGGTTTAACGGTGTTCGTTTGACCCGCGTCAAAAACCGTTGGTCCCCAATGTGTGACTTTTAACGTGACCTTACGTTTTTAAAATAAATATACAGTAATATTAATAATAATAATAATAATAATAATAATGATAATAATAATAATACTAATGATAATAAAAATAAAATATTAATAAAATAAAAATATTAATATTAATAAAAATATTAATAATAATAATAACAATATTAATATTAATAATAACAATAATAATAACAATATTTATAATAATAATAATAATACAGTCGAAACCGGTTATAACGACGCTCTGCGTTTATAAACTCTACAAATACGAAAAAAAATCACAATCCCAAAAATTGACGCTCGAACTGATCACTGAAAGCTTAATTGCCGGTAAAAAAAAGGATTTCAATGATTTTTAAGGTTATGTCAATCGTCCAGTATCCAGTGTCCGATTTTAAATAGGTTTGACTGGACGGGTATATAAATGTGTGGGACAGCAATCGTTGCTCACCGTGGCAAACGCTCGAGTTTAATATTCCCGGACGTGCCGGCTGAGAATAACCGGACACTCGAAATTGAGATATAGGACAGTCGAGGGTCATCGAGCGATTCGGTAATTTCGAGAGATCCGCGTCGTTTCTCGCTAAATTGACTCGTGTCTCGATACTCACAGTTTTTAGGTTCGAGAGGTTATTTTGTCGAGAATTCTTTCGTCATTTTTTCGAAAATTCGTCACAAAATTTTACTGCCTCGTTGGGATGAAGAAAATTCTGCTTTTTTTATTCGATATTTTCTTTGACTGATTTGAGCAACGAAAAGCGAGAGAAAATTTATTACGATTTATTCAACGATTTAGCAAAAAATTGTTTATTAAAAATAACAAGATTAATTTAAAAAAATAAGTTTAATATTAAGAATTAATATTACTATCAATAATCATAAAATAATCTTATCAACTAAGAATAAGTATATGACGAATATTAATATCAATTTTATAAATTAATAATTTTTATTTCCTTAATTTATTCGTTAATTTGTTAAATTACTAAAACCATTGCTTTTATCTACTACAATAATAACATTAAAAATAAAAAGATATTGACCCCAGACGCTTTCCCCAACGAAGTTTCCAGAAAAATCCCCTTATCAATCGAAAGTACAAATCAATAATGGCGAATTGGTTTTTGTTTTATTTTTAACACTCACTCGTATTTTTTAAAACTCAAAGTGCGTTTCCGTGCACTTTTCCTAGTGGGTCGGGGACTTTAGTTGTCGCGGTTATCCCCGGACTTCCGGCACGCCTTGCAAGATCGAAACCACGCAACGTGTGGTACTCTCTGGTACACACGTGCATTTGTTCAAGGGTCCCATACGGATGTACAAACGGTTCACCGAATCGTGCTGTTTGCTTTGCCAAGAAAAAAAATTTTAAATAAATAAATCCGATTGAAAACGATATTTGTATATACAGGGTGACCGGAAATTCGGCCTATTCCTTCAAAGGGGTTATAGTAGAGGTCATTTGCAACAAAAAATGTCTCATCAACTGGGTTTCGAAAATTGGCTTTTTAGTTTTCAGATTATGTAAAATTTGGATAAAAAATTTGTTGTTAAATAATCGCTTATTCTTGGTCTCTCAGAAAAGTATCAAATCGTTCTTTATTAGGCAGAAAGTCAGGAAATTCTTCAGAAAACATAAAAACATCAATATCTCAATAACCATCAATTTTCGACCCCCAGTTCATGGGACATTTTTTGTTGGAAATGACGTCTACTATAACCCCTTTAAAGAAATAGGTCGAATTTCTGGTCACCCTGTATATACATATTCATATATAGAATAAAATTAAGAAACTAGAATAAATAGATAAAGATATGTATATATATATCTCATTTTCAATCCGATTTATTTATTCTTATTTTTTCTATAGTCTAATTTTTCAAAAAATTTGAATTTTAATAATAATAATAATAATAATATTAATTTAATAATAAATAATAAATCATCTAATAATAAAAAATTTTAATCTAAATTTAATAACTAATCGATTTTTGTATTCTGATTTTTTTCTATACATATGTATAGCAAAATGAAAAATATGAGAAATGAATATATATATATATATATATATTTATATATGGATATTTGTAGGTCCGGGTACGTAAGCCACATTAGTCCTATCGGCACATCCGAAAACTTTCACCGTGTACGGTTTCGCGGCATGCGCGTGTTTAACCGGCGATACATCCGATGTAAATAGTCATACACGCGCTAGGATTCGAACGGGCGCGAAAAGGACAATTGGCGAATGCAGATATTTTATTGACCTATTATCGTCGCTGTTGTTGTTATTGTTATTATTATTGTTATTATCATTATTATTTGCATCTTGTATACAAGCCTCGGTATTTAGCGTGCACTTATGAGAAATTCTTCAAGACGAGTAGAAATAACGCGGAAATTTCTATCGTTGGTGTGCAACAGGGCTTGTTTTTAGCGTTTTTGATTTTTTCTCATTTTTGAAATAATTTAGAATTATTAAATTCTAATTTTTTTAAATATTGTGACAATTTTACACAAATTCCGAAAAAATTGTATTGCGTCATTTTCGTCACGGAAATTTATGTAAACATTTTTTAATAATTATTATTTAATGGGGACTTTCTCTTTTTTCTCATTTTTGGAATAATTTAGAATTATTAAATTCTAATTTTTAAAATATTGTGACAATTTTGCACAAATTCCGAAAAAAATTGTATTGCGTCATTTTCGTCACGGAAATTTATGTAAACATTTTTTAATTATTATTATTTAATGGAGACTTAGTTAAATAAAATATTCATTCGGACCGATGATCGAGAACTTAAAAAGTTTCGTTAGTCAACGTTTCGGTATTACGGTTCGCAGTGATTTCATAGCGTTAGCCATCCCACATTCCACGAGCATGACTTCTCAATATTCTTCTCTTCCTACGTCGAACGACGAACGGTTCGGCGCGAGAGTAAAATTCGTTCGTTCGCGAGTAAAATAAAACGAAAAAAAAATATGGGGTTGAGTAGGAAAACACGAATTTCGATTGACCAGAAGGCTCAAAATTCCGAAAGTACAAATTTCCTAAAGGTCATTCCAGCAAAAAAACACAAAATTTGTTTGGGTTTGTTTGGGTTCGTTAGTTTGATTTTAAACCCTTGATTTTAAACAAACCCAAACAAACCCAAAAATTTACAAAATTTGTAGTTTCGGAATATTAAAATTCGGGATTTTGAGCTTTCTAGTCAAAATAAAGCTTTCTGGTTTTAAACCCTTGATTTTAAACAAACCCAAACACCCCAAAAATTTACAAAATTTGTAGTTTCGGAATATTAAAATTCGGGATTTTGAGTTTTCTGGTCATTCGAAGTTCGGACTTGATACCCCACTCCCAAAATATATATTTTTCGCTTTGTGATCGAATGTAACTCGATTGAATAATTTTTCGAATTACTTTTTTGTTTTTTACATTTTTTTGGCTTTATGGTGCATTGAAAAAAAAATGGTTTCTTAAGTGCAGAAAATTGTTTACATCCGTGCTAAAAGTCTCCGTTATATCGACACCGAGAGTCAAGCTCTCACATATTTACTTATCTTATCGCCTCGTCGGGTCCGCAGTCGACTCACCTGTTTCCGTTTTCCCTCGCGTATCCGCGCAACCGTACAATTGAAATCATTATCGCTCGTGCCGTTTCAAATCGGAAGAAACGAACGCGTATTCCAAAGAACAATCTCCAACGAGAAACGACGAAAATTGCGAGCGAAGAAAAAAAAATGAATTTTTTCAAATCGTATCAAAGTTCAAAAAACAAAAAAAAAGAAACAAAAACGTAACCTCGTAAAAATTTAAATGAAAATTACCTAAAAATCGATTGTTAAATAGATTTCTTACAAAATTGAAAAATTAAAATGAAAAATAAAAAAGCGAATAAATCATAATTTATTTATTACGAAATTTTTAATTATACAACAAAAGGATCGATGATAAAATAGGTTTATTACAAAATTTTTAAGTTTAAATGAAAAATAACAAAGCGAGTAAAATACAATTTTTTGATTACGAAATTTTTATTTAAATGACAAAACAATCGATTATAAAATAGGTTTATTACAAAATTGAAAAACTTCAATGAAAAATAACAAAGCAAGTAATTTGTAATTTTTGTGTTACAAAACTTTAAAATTTAATAGAAAATATCAAAAACTTGTTATCTCCCGATGAAAAGATACTAAAACCCAAACAAACTCAAACAAGACGAAAATTTAAATTGCGCAGCTATCGAGTTGTTCAACTATGAAATCTTTTACTTTTTTCTATCTTTTTTTTTATATTGAATTATTTTCGTAGCCAGAATAGATTTTCGCTGGGAAAAATGAAAATGTAGGTTGTACTCGTGTCACGTGCGAAGCCCACGGTCTCGACCCATCACGTACGACGAGGGCCTCTTTTCACGCGCCAAATCTCTATAAATACTTGGCAACGGGTGTTGCGCTCCTCTGCGCAGCTCTTATACTCGCGAGGCCAGGGCTTCGTCTCTGGAAACGGTGTAGCGCAGGTCTGGAGACGGGAAAGCGAGAGAGAGAGAGAGAGAGAGAGAGGGAGAGAGAAAATGTTAAAAAATTGCGAAAGGGAGGGCGGAAAAAATATCGAAAATTGCTAGAGAGTAAAAGATGGAGATTGATTGATTGATTGATTGATTGATAAGTTTATTATGCCCTAGAAATCTATTCGGGAAAAATAGAAAGATACCAAAATAGAAAAATACAATAAAAACAGAATATAAAGCCGAAAAACCAAATGAAAACAACTTAAAATTAATATGAAAGTAAAAAATTATAACAATGACAATAATGATATCTAAAATAACAATGAGTGAAGATAAAGATATACGCACCTACTAACAAAAATTAAATTTTAAAGTAAAAAAAAGGCATTAGACTAGACAGAGAGTTATATAGAATAGAGAGAGAGAGAGAGAGAGAGAGCAAAAGAGATGTTAAAAAATTGCGAAATGGAGAGAGCGGCCAAAATATTAAAAATTGCTAAAGAGAGAGAGAGAGAGTTAAGACGTCGAAAAATTGCTAGTAAAAAAAAGTAGAGACAGAGAGGAAGGGGAGGGGGTTGGTTGATTGATTGATTGATTGATTGATTGATTGATTGATTGATTGAAATATTTTATTATGGCCCACCAGACTTTCCGGTAAAGATAATTTACCACAAAGTAAATAATACAATAAAATAACAACGAAAACAAAATAAGAAAATTAAATAAAATAATAAGTATAGAAAAAAAATAGTAAAATAAATAAAATGGGAAAAAGTGGAACTTAACTAAAATTAAAAAAGAATTAAATCAAGCTAACCCAAATCAAAGAGAGATAGGGAAGAGATTGTGCCGTAGAACATCTGCGGTGCAAATTATGACAAATAATAATCAAATTACAATTAAAAAAAAAACTAAATGTAAAGTTGCACTCTCTCTTTTGCGACGCTAATACGATAGGCGCTACATACTAATGATACGAAACCGAGTGAATGTAATCTTAATTCTCAATACGTATTATTAGCATTTGAGATATTACAATGTTGCGCTGAATACGAGTTAGAGAGAGAGTGAGAGAGAGAAAGGATAAAGATCTAAATAGTGCACGGAAAAAAAATGAAATGGCTTGAGAAAACGGTGAAAGAGTACACAGATCTACCCTTTTTTCATTCACAATAAATAAACACAAACAATCTTCAATTTTTTTACAAAAACGTTTTATTGAATTTTTATTTTTAAAATTATTCAAAATAATACGATTTTTGTCCCGTTTTATCATCACGAAACCTGAATTCAAAAATCCAATAAAATAAAAAATAACAGAATACAAAATAAAAAACAAAAATTAAAAAATAAAACAATATAAAATAAAAAACAAAATTAAAAAAATAAAAGAATACAAAATTAAACAAATAAAAGAATACAAAATATTTTTATAAAAAATAAAAAACTTTCCTTCGATAATCCGTTTGATACTCTTTTTTTGAATTAAAAAAATCTTGCTTCATCCTCTCTATCAACTTTGATTCATCCATGTTGACTAATTCTATTTTGATTTATTATCACGAAATGACGAACCTAAAAAAGTAGATTTTTTTTTTAAACAACTTTATCAAAAATCAAAATACGTGAAGAGGAATTCGTTTATTTATGTAATTAGGTTTTCGAGGCATATTTTACCGTTCATTAAAGGCAATAATAAATGCACGTTTAAAACGTAACTTTTCGTGGCAATTAAATATCGCTCGAGTTAACGCGTCTTGCCATTTCGCGTACGATTAATGGCCCCACTGTTGTCCGTTAAAGCCTAAACGAAGTGCGAGATCTCAATCTTAAGGGGAACTCGATGATGAAAGAGTCTTTAATTGCGTGTTTCATTTAACGTACGAGTACGTATAACGGTGCGGAGTCATCGCGGAGATGAGTATTTGCGATCCCGAACGATCCTTCGCGTTACTACGTCTCGCGGTTTCGAAACTCCTAGCTCGATAAACGAGCTCGCGTTTCCTCTCTCTCGTCTCCTCTTCACCGTCTCGAGCGATTCATTCTTGACGCGTGCGCGAGTTACAACTACCAATACCGAACGATTTATTCCCTTGTGACGTTTCGTTCCGAAACACGAAACGTTTTTCTCTTTTTTTTATTGCACTGGCACCGATGATTTATGGGGAAAAAAAATACTAGCGAAATCACGAAATACGAAAAAATTTAATTTCGGAAACAATGGCGATTACGAACGAAAGCTAAATCATTGATAAGCTGCTGATATCGATAACATCGATATGTTGGAGTTTCCATCGTTGGAATAACACTTTTTTTCGAACTTCTTTTTTATAATAACAAGATTTAAAAAAAAAATAAAACTTTTTTTTCTATATTAATAAAAGCTTCTTTTTGCAAATTACGGAAGTTTGGATCAAAAATATGTAAAAACGTTGAAGCTATTTTGCCAGCAAAAAATTGCGATAACCATAGTTTTTATTAAATATAAGAATGCAAAAAATATTCGACTATTTGAAAAAAAGGGAAAAGAAATATTAGACCAATTGAAAAGAACGCAACGAAAAATTGGAATAATTAAAAAAATACAACGATGCAAACTTTGAGTCGATTGATAACATTGATTACAATGTTTTTGACTTAGAAGAGTGAATTTTTAATTCAATTTTTTATTTAATTGAATCATTGTTGAATTTTCGATTGAATTTAATAATTATGGACATTTCGGTTGAATTTTTTATTCAATTTTTTATTTAATTAAATCATTGTTGAATTTTCGATTGAATTTAATAATTATGGAAGTTTCGATTGAATTTTTAATTCAATTTTTTATTTAATTAAACCACTGTTGAATTTTCGATTGAATTTAATAAGTATGGAATTATCGATTGAATTTTTAATTAATTTTTTTATTTTATTGAATCATTGTTGAATTTTCGATTGAATTGAATAATTATTGAATTTTCGATGTAATTCAATAATGATTGAATTTTTTGTTTCAATTGGGTACTTACGTCTCTCAAACATTCAGAATCATTATTTAAGAACCGTCGATAATAATGTCGTTGTCTACGATTATTGAGTGCTTAATTAAGTTTAATTGAATCTAATTATTGACAGATCGTTGAACATCGTTAAGGTGTTAAATAAATTACTTTTTTTTTAATTATTTTTTAAACGTATTTCAGACGATTTGTGCTTAAGTCTCGTAAACATGGTTTAGGATATTTATTTAGAGATTTAAAAAAAAGAGAAAGAGGGAGAAACAGTGATAAAGGAAACAAGCTGGGGCAATGTACCATCGGGTTAAAAACAAGTAGGTGGGAGGGTCATATTGACCCAAGTCGGTGCCTAAGTGTCTCATGCCGCAAATATACGACACTATCACACGACTCGTGGTCTTCCTGGTCTTTCCTCTTTCTCTCTTCTCTTTTCTCGTCACATACCCTCGATTCTCCGTCTTCCGAACAATTAACCGAGTTACGATATCGTGACCAATTATCTAAGAAGTTTAACGTCTTGTTTCCTTGACCGTGATCAAAAACGTTTTTTTAGAGAGGGCCAGGGGCTGGGTAGGAAACACATTGACCTCAAACACATTGGCTCAAAATTCCGAAACTACAAATTTCCTAAAGGTCATGCCAGTAAAAGCACGAAATTTGTTTGGGTTCGTTTGGGTTCGTTAATTTGATTAAAAACCCTTGATTTCAAATTTTTCGCAATTTTGAAAAATCATTTTTAATCGCTCGCAGCAAATTTTTAGTAATCTTAATTTTTTTGGGTTAGTTTGAATTCTCATTTTAGTTCATTTTGGGCTTGCTCTACCTATTCCAAAAAATCCTGTTTATTATCCGTAGACTCACAAAAAAACAACCATAAAAAGGAGATTACGAGCGAAAAATAATATTTGACAATACTTCTTCCGTTTCGTAGTCCAAAGTGTCTACATCCCCCTATCGCTTCTTCGCTTGGTCCGATCTCCCTTTCTTTCGCTCAGCTGGATTTATTTTTATCTTGGGTATGAAAAATTTGTATACAAACGTCACCGCTCCGCAGAGGAGAGGAGAGGATCGAGAGGAACAAAACAAGGAGGTTTTATGGGCTTCGTAAGGTATTCGCGTAAATGCGGTTTTATTTATTGCCGAAGGAATAAATAAACTTAATTTATTAGGTAAATATAAATATAAATGTAAATATAAATGTAAATATAAATATAAATATAAATGTAAATATAAATATAAATATAAATATAAATATAAATATAAATATAAATATAAATGTAAATATAAATATAAATATAAATATAAATATAAATATAAATGTAAATATAAATATACAAACTTTTGATTAAATAAATTCCGGAAAAAATAATTCAGTAAAAAGAAATAAATTTTTTTTTAAAATCATTTTATTGTCTCTCCGCGTAATAAATCAGATATAAAATTGGCAGCGTCGATTCTTTCGTGGGGCGGAGGGTCGTTCGAGAAATCTTTCTGGCAGGTCACGTAACGCGTGAACGATCGGGTTAACCCGGTTTTTCGAAATGCCAAAAAAATGTAAAAAAGAACGAAAACAAAAAAAAACAGCTGATCGTTTCTTTCCGTTCTTCGGCCGTTTACTTTTTTTTTGTTTTGTTTTGTTTGCTTTTTTGTTTCAATCGTTTTATCGTTTTTGTTTATTTTCATGAGCGCGTATGTGAAAACGGCGTTGCTGAAGCCGGGTGGTGTACGGAACGCGAGTTCCTTTTCCGTCACGGCTGGTGATCGCATCGCTCGTTTTCTTTGGATAAGATTGCAGGCGCCCCGCTCGCTGTTCGACCGTACACTTTGCACTTTTTTCTTTCTTTCTCGTTTTGTTTTTTTTTTTTGTTTTGTTTTTTTCTTTTTTTTTTCT
>JAPYZJ010006739.1:0-14364 GCA_030522765.1 Ophioninae sp. B BG-2022a | reverse complement strand
ATGACTGAATAAAAATAAAAACATTTGTTTTATTTGATGTACTTCAAAATAAATTGCCCCAGAAAAAACTATGGCCATCTGTCCTCGAATTACCCTAATTAATAATCAGAGATCACATGAACAACTAAAAACAATTTACTCTGAGATTATTATTTTTGTTGTTGTTAGGTATAAAGTCGAAGCTAAAAATACTAAATCATAACAGAAAATAAAAAAGGTCAAATAATGAAATCTCTTAAAAACAAAGTAATGCTTAATTAGAACATTATTGAGACACACAGATATCACAAATATATTTTTTTATTTTGCTTTCAACGCCAGCACATAGGTCGTGTATCAAACCTTTACAATACAAAACGATAAGGTAGTTGAAATTTTTTCTTTGTGTTTATCCTATGTGTTATTTCAGACCATAATCTACCTCTGTGCCAAATTCCATCAAAATCCGTTCAGTATTTTTTGCGTTAAAGAGTAACAAACATACATCCATACATCCTCACAAACTTTCGCATTTATAATATTAGTAGGAAGTAGGATTTTTCTTTATAGTTGTAGTAGTAGTACGACTAAGGCTATAGGTGGTACGAATTAGGCAATTAGGTGCCTTAATCGTACCGAAGGTATGTTTTTGAAAAACGTTAAAATACCTATATTCGTTAAAAATATTCAAGTTTCTATGATTGTTAATTAAAAGCCAATTAAATAAAGATTCGGTAGATGTAGAAGATTTTTTTAAAATTTCAATTGCAGTGAATATTACAGTGTAATTTCCTTAGGGGGTACGATAAAATCTAAATCACGATTGTCATGTTCAATTTATATCGACTTGAAGTTCGCATTGTTACGACGCAACGAAATTTCTTTTCTCATTTTTTTTTATTTCCTTAGATCTATTATTTGGCGACATTTTTTTTCATATTTGAATTCTAGGTTATCACAATAAAGATTTGTATAATTATTGAGGTATTTTAACGACACGTCGAAGACGTACTACGTGACACACGAGTGCGAGAAAGAAAGTCGAAATTTTTAAATCGCTATTTCTCAAGGACGAAACATTTTTATCGTAAAATTCAAGCATCTATTTCTGTCTCTATAAATTCTACAAAGACCGATGCTCGATTTTTCGCAGTAAACTTAATCAATACCGAGAAAACGGATTTCGAAAATTTGTGAGGTTATGTCGATGTTCGTCATGCCCTTAATAAAAATTACAGTGAAAAAAAATAGAGAAATTGAAAAATAATTATTTTCGTTGCGTCGCAACGTTGCGAACGTCAACCTCATTAATTTAAAACAAATTTGGTTTTTGTCGCAATCTTTCATGAAGTAGGTCAGATATGCCGAATGACCTTTTTTCGATGCGTGAACGCATAATGGACCTCGGGACTTGGACCTTCGATACGGATCGAACCCACGCAACGGCCATGAAAAATCTGCGCTATCTCGAAGACATTGCGAGATTTTCCATTCGACCCTTAAAAAAATCAAAAATCCAACTGATCGAATCGTCTCGAGCCGGTGTACGTCCTATTCGGCACCTTTTGGTATCATACTCAAAAAATGTTTTTTTTTTTGGACGTCCGCCGATTATTGCGTCACCACTCGCATTTGATAGCGGATGACGACGGACCTATTAATTAATATCGCGCTATAAAGGTCTACTTCCTTATGTGTAATGCTCCTCAAGATGACGTTTAACGATGACTCAGAATTCGATGTTCTCGAGGTACTTCGTGACTCCGCGATCGTTCCCCGAAAATTATACTCTTATAGGTGGTTTCTCTCCGTCTCTCTCCCCCTCTTTGTCCCTCTTCTGTCTTCTAATAACATGTATAACTAGACGGTTTTACATTTTATACCATTTGTGACGAAATACTCGAGCATGAAAAAACCGCTGCCGAATATAACTGGACAAACCAGATTTTTGTTAAGTGATACGAGATGTCTCGGACAATTACAAAATTATGAGTAAAATGCTTGAGACAACGGTTGGACATTCATTAACATATACTTCGAGAAAGATGTGTAACAAAATTAATTGAAAAGTAAACAATTATTTAAGTTAATTGAAAAATAATTTTTTTATTTAAATTAATTGAAAAGTAATCAATTATTAAAAGTAATTAGATAATTAATTATTGAAATTAATTTAATCATTAATTATTACGATTAATGATTAATATTGAAAAAGTAATTAATTAGTCAAATTAATAACTAAAAACGTGACGTGTATTTTCGTGAAGGACCAATGATCTCAGGCACAATGATAATATTTGATCGCCCATGTTGATGTAAAAAAAAATCTTTAAAAATATATGCGTAGTCCTTTTACCATTTTCTGAGGAAAAATTGTATAACAGTGAATGACTTGTACGGAAAAAAATGTTAAGAAGCAATAGCAATATTGTTCCGAGCACACCTTGCATCATTGATAGGCTTTACAATTTGGTTGGCCCTAACCACTCAACAGTCGTCGGCCTCAACCGTATTGTGTCGTGCGTTTAGGGTTGGTCGTTATCGGGCCACTGATTGTTATTATTATTACCAACAAGTCGAGGTGGGTCGCCGAACCAACCAAGTCGGGATTAAAGTATTTATACATGAATTGTCAACTTGAACCAACCATCCCTATATAATTTTTTTTTATTACAATAAAACGCGTTGTTATGAATTTCGTCACAACTAATCGTGATTAATCATAAATGGAGGATCATTTTTTAAAAATATGAGCAATGTAATCGTTTTCAATTTTGCTGCTTACTTCAAATTATGATTATTTCTGATTAAATTCATACAAATACAGTATTCTGATAAAAAATCTTGATGTATAATTTTTTTTTAACGACTTTTCTTCAAGCAGAAAAGTACAACCTACACCTACGCAGAAACTTCTGCTTCAATTGCAAACATCTTACCTTTAAAATCACGCAATAACGGAAGCACACTTTGAAAACCTGTGAATTCTTAATAAATATGAGATTGAAGTTCGCAACGTTGGGACGCAACGAAAATTATTATTTATAAATTTCTCTATTTTTTTTCACTGAAATCGTAAGTAAAATACCTCAATAATTATACAAATCTTTATTTTTATAACCTACAATTAAAGTCTGAAAAAAAAATATTTCGCCAAATAATGGATCGAAGGAAATAAAAAAATGAGAAAAGAAATTTCATAGCGCCGCAACGATGCGAACTTCTAGTTCATTAATAAATCATAATTGACAGAAAAATAGAAAATAAGTGCAATCATATTTTTGTAGTTTTAGTGAAAAACATAATTCTTTTTTACTCTGCGTTTAAGTAAAAAAAATCCCTTTGTTTGTCCATTGTCCATGGCTTTTATTGTCTAAAGTCCGTAGAAGTTTTCAGAAACTTTAGAACCTTTCGGTTTTTAAAAGCCATTTCAGTTATGTTTCAGATGCCTAAGTAAATCGTAATTTTTGAATGGTATTTAATATCACGATAATTAATAATTATTACAAAATACGTATTCCCAAACACAAAACGAAATTGTACCCCCCCCCCCCCCCCCCCCCCCAACTACTAAAAATGACTATACACGCGTAGTGATGATTCAGATATCTCTGAACATAAGAAATTCTACCTATGGACGTCATATCTTTGGGGCACACTGCAAATGGTACAGTTGTATATGGGACAGCAGTAAATAAATTGTTTTGTCGGATTTACGTAAATCGTTGCTGATATTCTGTTCCTTCAAGATAGATTATAGATAGTTAGATTTTCTAGTGCCTATTTCATTTTCTGCGTTTCTTCCGCTACTTTTGTCGCCCCCTTTCTCAATTACTTCTTTTACATGTTTACGAATGAGGCCACACTAACGGTCGACTTTCGGTCGTTAACCGCACCTGTCCTCATATTAGCGCAATACCGGATCGTGGATTTTGAAAAGAGGATTGTGTTTCAACGTTCTGGCATAGTTTTTGGTGGCTCGCAATCCGATGGTCAGTATTGGACCAACATTGATCATATCGTTTCTTTTGTCAATTTTTTAATGGAAACGTGTGTTAATCTAAAATAATACAAAAATCCATGATAACAATAATATTTATATTATTCTTATTATTATATTATTTAATACAATAATCATTAATAATATTATGATTTACAATGAAAATCAATAATTTAATACAATAATATTTATTATTTTATTATTATTATTATTATTATCGTTTTTGTTGATGGTTTCGTTTTTTTATAAAAAAATTGAATTAAAAAAATTTCGCTAAACCGTTGATCCAAAAAATCCACAGATAACAAAAGGTGTTTATGAAAAGAATCTAGCGATGATTGCGGGTAGCATTGTGGGTTTTTTGGTCCCCCAAAAAAAAAAAAAAAAAAATTATAAATGTGAATATAAATTGGATATAAATTGGAGACTGTAAATTGACGATTACTACCCTACCCTCTGGCTGGCCAGGCGATTGTTCTGAAATTTCGTTTTTTCGTGGTTTAACGATAAAAGGAGTACCGAGGTGAAATCTGTTGTACCATGGCCAGACTACCTCAACCGATTCTGAAGACCCTGACAATCTTTCCGGGTCGACGTATGAGCGGCAAAAAGCTGTAGTGATAACGAGGGAAGCCAGCATGAGTAGGATAAAGAGCAAGGAATACGAAGCGACGAAATGATCATCGAATCAAACGTTCCTCTCGAGTGACAGTAAAGTGTTCATTTTTTGCCGGTGTGCGACCCGTGAACTTGCCTTAATGCACGCTCTCCGAGGGCGTTAATTGTCAAAAGGTCACGACTCCGAAGATCTCGGGTACACTCGGTACTCTTGTATGGTGCAGGCTTCGACTGTACGTACACGAGAGGCAAAAATACGAGGATGTATCCCTGAGTTCCGAACCTCGTAATATGTGTGCGTGCAAGACACACACGCGCGCGCGCGCGGGCACACCCCCCCTCTCTCTCTCTCTCTCTCTCTCTCTCTCTCTCTCTCTCTCTCTCTCTCTCTCTCTCTCTCTCTCTCTCTCTCTCTCTCTCTCTCTCTCTCCGTCCCCCTTTTTCTACTCTTCTCTTCCTCTTTTACTACTCGTGCTCGATTTACAAGCCCTTTCGACCACGAAGTACATCAGGAGACGAGGGGAAAGACTTATGGAAGGGCGATCTGGAATAGTGGGAGAGAAATTGTCGGGGACCACAAAATCCACAGGAAAGAGACATTGACAGTGTCAAGTACGAGAAAGAGTTGCAAGAGAAACGAGAGGGCCCCTTTTTTCTGTCTCTTTTTGTTTCCCTTCCTCTTTCTCTCCCTACGAGAGCAAAACTCCTCCTTCTCTTTCTACTTTTAAGAGTACAAGTGGAATCTCCTCTTCCTCTCGTTTTCTCTCTGAGGTGAAGAACGAGTTTAACGGATCGTCGAGACTTCTTGTGGCGTCAGCCAATTGATAACGTCCTCGGTGACTCGTCATTCATTCATGCCAACAATCGCTTCGATCCTACATAGTAGTAGCCTCTTATGCATACGTGTACTTTTCGTTACTACGTATACTTAAACTCGCGTCAAAAACCTTTGGGTTTAACCTCTTCGTGCAAATTCCTACTAAGCTGCTGATTCTCGTATTACTCCGAGCTCATTAGGTGTTTGAAAAAACAAAACATTCCTTTTTATTATTGTACAGGTGTTTTGGAATTCTATAGTTTATTGGATTTATAAATATAAATGTAAATATATAAATATCGCTATTTTTCCTGTATGTAAATACAGTGAAATAAATACAGCATGTATCTGAAAATCTCTAACATTTCAGCTGACGATCAGTCCATACTTCCCAATGTTGTTTAATGGTAGTACCTCTCTTATGTTAATTTTTGTTTTTCCAATTGACAATTTGATTGCTAATAATTGAATAATGAGCCAACGGAATTTTTCGAGCCCTTGCGCGGACTACCTCGACTAACCGTAAACAAAACAGCAAAACGCAGTCCAGAGCAGTCTCATGACCCTTTTCCCGGCGAGAGAATATCACGTGTGATTAACATATAACTGAAAAAAAAACCGCGAATTGACGCAGGGGAATAAAATTGATGACGTTTAAGTGCGAAAAACGTATAAGTGGGAAACGTCGAACTGAAACTTCATTACCATCTTTATGAATGGAATCCACCGGGGCTAAAGGAATTTTACGTATAAGTGAGAAACGTATAAACGAGATTTCACTGTACATCAAATTGATAAATGAATGATAAATTGATAAACAATTTCGAGTGGATCGACAATGCACTTTTCCGAAATATTCGCAGTACGTGAAAACATAAATGTACATTTTACTTGTTCTTTGTTGAAGTCAATTATTAAATCCGCGGTTTTATCAACAAATTCCTGCACCGAGCAGTCAATGAACTGTGAATTTGACGAGGTTGCAATTGTCCAAAGAAACAAAGAGTTCCATCCAACAATTAATTTGGAAATTTTTGTGATATGATTTTTTTCGACCGTAATATCGTTAATGAAATAATGATGGAGTGAAAAGTGCGCAAAATTTAACTTCGTTGTGCTCGCCCTGCCTCGGCTTCTCTTGCCTCCTCTCTTTTCTCCATGGCCCTTCATACTTATTCTAGAGAAACGTTTCCTCCTGCTGCTTCTCCTCTTTCATTTTCTCGGCATAAGCGGCCCAACTTCTCGTCTTTCCAGGCTTCTCACGTATTTAGTCTTTTTAGTACAACGTACCCCGAGAAACTCATACCAGGCATGAATCATCGTTCTTGCGATATCTGAAGACACAGAGAGAGAGAAAGAGAGAGAGAGAGAGAGAAAGAGAGAGAGAGAGAGAGAGAGAGAGAGAGAGAGAGAGAAAGAGTAGAAAAACAAAATGCTCAAGGGGACGTAGAAGTAGTACGCGAAGGAAAAAGAATGCTGTCTCAGACATACCAGCCATCTATCAAGACTTTTTGCATGTATACTTACGAATGACATTTCTTGATTTGCATTCACTTGCACTCATTTTGCCCCTTCTTTTTCCTCAACCGTACTTCGGTACTCTGGGTTGTTTTTAGGGTTCCATAGTTCAAAAGAAAAAAAAACGGAACCCTAATAGGATCACTTTGTTGTCCGTCCGAACGTCCGCCCGTCCGTCTGTCTGTCAAGGCCCTTTATCTTGGGAACGCGCAGAGATATCGAGTTGAAATTAAAATCATATACTCAGGTTTACAGCCCCTTAAAGCTCTGAAAAATATCAAACTTCGAAGTTTACGTTAAAAGAAGATACGGAGGTTTATACCGCAAAAAAAAACGTATATATCAACTCTCAAGGGAATGCAAATTTATAGAGTATTTTTCGTTGACCTGGAACTATGAAATTTGGCAAGTAAGAACGTCTTATACTACAAGTATAGGGAAAAATCTAAAAACTATAAATTTGTAATTAAATCTTTAAAAAATCTCGGAAAAACTACGAGACTGAATTCCTGAACTATTTATAAAAGGTACCTACAAATTTGTACGGAACCCTCGGTGGGCGAGTCCGACTCGCACTTGCCCGGGTTTCATTCTTTTTTCTCCCGACTTTTTAAATCATTAATGAGCATTGATAATCTCACATATGAATGTTTTTCCCAAGATTCTTTTTCTTCAATAAACCCGTATTATTCCGACGCCGAGTGAGCTACTTCTCTATTTTAAAATAATAATAAATAATAATTAATTTAAATTAAATAATAATTAATGACTTCATGCTACCCATATAAAATAATAATAATCACGTTATATTAAGAGTAATATGACGAATATATTGATAATCGTATAAAAATGTTATAAAGTATGAAAATATATACACCTAATTATGTATATATACGAATTTCGTACTAACAATTAGTTATTGAAATCAATTGATACTTCGCGTAAAACATGCCAAGACCATGACCGATAGTTCGAAAGGTAAATTAGGATTATAAGTGAACGAGGCAAATCATAAACCAGCATACACCTGGACTTTGTTCCAGAGAAGAGGAAGAAGTTTGCGAAATCAGGCAGCATCTTATCCGACTAGGAATAAGGGAGAAAAAGAGCCTGGAGTTGCTTCTCGCTTTCCTTTTGTCGTCTTTGATTCACACACGTTGTGCCTCGAACACCTGTTCCAAGACTGTATTGAGCAATGAGAAGAACAACACCCGCTGCTACATTTCTCGTTTCTATGTCTTTCGAAACGTTCACTTTGCTGCATTCCTGAAACGGGTTTCCTGCAATGATTTTCGATAATTTTTACCGTTAGGACCCAGTGCATGAACGGACGAAAAAGAGAGAGATAGGGGGCGTGGAAAGGGTGATTGATTGATTTGATTATGCCTGACTAAATCTATTAAAGAATTTGAAAAACAAGGTTTACAAAATAAAAATTACATTTTACTTTTAACAAAAAAAAAACCGGCCAGGTGCGAGTCAGACTCGCGCACCAAGAGTTCCGTACTATTAGGCGAAAAAAACAAAAACATATTTTTTGTATGGGAGACCCCCTCAATTTTTAATTTAATTTAATTATTATTATTTGTTGTTATAGCGGCAACCGAAATATATCATCTGTGAAAATTTCAACTGTCTAGCTATCACGGTTCTTGAGATACAGCCTGGTGACAGACAGACAGACGGGCAGACAGACAGACAGACAGCGAAGTCTTAGTAATAGGGTCCCGTTTTCACCCTTTGGGTACGGAGCGGCTTAGCTCAACCGTTGGAATTGCCATATTCAATTCAAAAACCAAAAAAATACTTCCTTCAGATAGCAATTCTCTCGCAATTTACTTACCATGTAAACCCCACCTTGTTTGTTTTTTAGTACAAAAAAAAACTGTGAATTTCGAAATAAAACAAAAATGTTTACTTTCATCATTTATTCAATAATCAACGTATTACCAATCATTTTGGTTTAGAAAACGATGTTGACTATTAACTATACGCTTTAAAAAAAAAAAGCGTCTTCTGGGCCTTATTCAGACCACTGTTCCTAATAAGACCATACATGTTGTAACTTCGTACAAAAAAAATATTTAAAAATATAATCTTCAATTTGAAACTTAAATGTTGATAACAACATGTATAGTGATGATAAACCATTACATATAATTAGAATAAAGATTAACTATGTAATATTGAAAACATTTTCTGTTTTCGAAAGTTTTTGTACGTCGAAATTTAATAAACGCGTACGTGCGTGGACTGTATGGTATACTTCTATGGACTGTAAATTTGTTTGCGTTTGACACAGTGCGGCGGTTGCAATTGCGGTGATTCAAAGTTAGACACTCGACGATGAGAGCTCAATGCGTTTGACTTTGTAGTTTTGGATATTTCAAACGTAGGCTTTATTAGGCACTGGGCCTTACATGGCTCAGGTACCTTATGCAAAGAAAAAAATCACTTTACTTGAAATGGACATCACTTTTAATCATCGGGTCGAATTTGACTAAAAAATCACACTCGGAGAAAACGGATTTTGAAAATTTGTGAGGTTATGTCGATGTTCGTCATGCCCTTAACGGTAACTAGTGCCAACTAGTCAACAGTGCCATTAATTATTTCGATGGGCCATTTCTCCCTTATGGCTATCTACCCCGGAATTATCCTATCAGTCAATCGATTACGATTTCTAGACGGTCAAACTTTCTCATATTTTTCCCACAGTTGAATATGATCGTTGAGAAGGTTCATACAATTTTCAAACAATTAATCTTTAAATTCGTGAAACGCAAGAACATCCTTAATAGCTCCCTGGGGATTTTACTATGTAATCGTGTCTCGAAAATACTAAAGCTGAGAGAAGAATGTTGGTTTAGTAGTGATTTTAAAAGGTACAGGTGGCCATCATGGTGGACCATGGTGGTCATGGAGGTAATCATGACTGGACTTCTTTCGGCTCTGTGGACGGGAATATGACACCTGATCGAACCGAAATGTACTTGCGACGAGTTGCTGCAGCAGCAGCCTTAGTTTTATGAAGCGATCGCCTTAAGGCGTTACCCCCACTTGTAGCGCGAATAAGGCCTTTTTCATGAATTTTTTGAAAGAAAACTACAAAACTTTTTTAATCGATCAATATACCATCTTAAAGAACACATCTTGAAAAACTTTCAGTAATTTTTGCATTGAAAAATATTACATTGCTTAGTGGCAAATGGCCAATTAAATCATTCAATTGAAATGACGGCAATGAAATAACTTTTTTATATACACGGTTTGCGGTAACCAACATTGCGGCGAAGTGGATCATCTGAAAAAAATGCGGATGGTTTTAGTCAAATATAAGTAAAAACTAGTCTTTAATCGAAGGATTTTAAAAAATATTCATTTTTTACAAAATGGCGAACATTCAAAGTTAATGGTTCGATTTTAACGAAAAAAAAACGGTCGTTTTTTGGCTATAAAACGGCCAAAAAAATTATTTGTTTAATACATAATTTTATGTATTAAATAAGCCTGCAGAATTTCAAGAAGATCGATTCATTAGTATTTGAGTAATCTTGGTGACCAACTTCAGAAATGCCATTTTGGGAAAAACACGTTTAAATTTTTGGATTCTTCGGAACGGACCCAACGGATTTTTCTCTTTCAACGCTCATATCTCAGTCAATTTTGTTCGGATCGACTTGACATTTTCAGGATATATTCTCAGATACTTATACTTCAAAAAAATGCAATACAAAAAATCGATTTTTTCAAAATCACAAGTGGGGGTAACGCCTCAAGTCTGGTGGTAAGACGTAATTTATTTAGATGCGATTTGGCAGGTTGACATTCAAAGAGAGGGAGAAGGAGTGATTGATCGATTGGTCGATTGTTTTATTCATTAGGTATGTCCGGGTTGCGGTACATGTTACTTTAGGGAAAACTTAATAAGAGCATAGAATTTCAACATACAATCTCTTCGATCCTAGGCAACAAAACCATGAAGGAATATATTGCAAGGAGATACGTACACGGAGAGACAGAGAGAGGGGGGGAGAGAGGGAAAGCGCGGTACATAATTACGGCTTTTGATACAGTAGCCTTACGAGAAATGAGTCCTCGAGGTTGGACCAAAGTAGAAACGGATGCATGGCCTCGTAGAATTGGAAGATTACAGCGCTCGGGACACTTTCGCGAATTAAATCGAGAGCGATCTCGCGTATTCGTCGTTAAATGCGTTTTGCGCATGTATAGGAACTTTACTGGCTTTTTACTAAATTCAGGATTTTCCTTGTTCAGTATTTTCGCATCGTTGCGACGCAACGAAATTTCTTTTCTCATTTTTTTTCCTTAGATATATTGGCGAAATATATTTTTTAAATATTTTAATTGCGATTACAGTGAAAAAGAAATAGAGGAATTGAAAAATAATTATTTTCGTTGCATCGCAACGTTGCGAACTTCAACCTCATATCATAGATTGCAAACTGATATATCGTCGTTGCGCTTGCCAAAAATCGCTATATGTTTTTAGTCAACTTTTTAGAGGAAACAATAAACTATTTTATTTAATAATTTATGGACTTATCAATATTGTGGACTTATCAAGGTTTGGTCAAATCAATTTCTAGAGGGAAATAGCACATAATTTTTTTTGTACTCGATGCGCAATTCGATTTTAAGGCCATCGAGCGAAAAAAACATTCTAAAAATAGGAACATAACGATTTTAGCAGATGCACCGAAGATAAGCCGCTTCCAACAAAACTTTGCAACATTAGCAAATAGTGCTGTTCATGAAAATTATATTTTTTCTTAAAAATATACTATTTCAAGAGTAACATAGCGTAGGTTTTTTGCGACATCGCAAAAATCAAAATGTATATGAATTTTTCAATAAAAATTGGCCTTTTTTGTTCTTTATTTCTGATTATTTTTTCACCATATTAAAATAGTAAAACGAAAGAAAAAACGATTGTACTACTTGAAAAACATATGAAATGGAATACTCGTGTAAGATTTGCGTCAATAAATCAAGTAGAACGCAAATAGTAACAAGTTTTCGGCGTGGGGTCCACTATACCCCATGACCATTACGTGGCGTATAGGTGTGAACATTACGGGTTAAGAGATGAAACCTAGCTTTTATGCTTCAGGACTGGAGGCGCTGGAGAAAGCTCTGTACTGTTGGGAAGACGCCTTGACGGCGTTTAGTTCGGGGCTTGCGAACAACGACACACTGGCTCTGTCATCGAAGGCAGACGCTGCGTTTACCCACGACGTGCAGGAACTTCTCGACTTGGGCTATCAAATTCAGAGCACTGCGGAGCTTCTCTTTATCGATCAGGTGACCCGATCAATAGCTAATTATCTGGTCAATGAGTCATCAAAAAAAATTGACGATGCCTCGATCGATACAAATGAACGAGATAATTGGCGAGGAGTGATGTTAATTACAATCCGTTGCGGTCGTAGCATTCGGTACTATTCTGCAACGAGAGCGAGGATAGTGCTGCCAGTCGAAAAGCATCCACGACAGGATCTAGATTCTACCGAGACAAAGGAGACGCCGCTTCCTCACCGGAGTCCTTCGAATCTGCTAAAGATGGGGTCAGTTAGTTCGTGGCACTTTCGTTGGTACGAAAATTGCTGGAAACAAAAGTTTATCAAAAAGTGATTTTTTTAATCAAATTAGCGCCAAGAATCATAATTGTCTAGATATATTTACAAAAAAACTAGGCGAATCAAGTTGCAAGATTTATCAAAATTCATTTCTGCGCGATTATTTATGAGTTCAGTCATTTCTCATTGTTGATATTAAACTTTTTTTTTATTGTATTAGATATTTTGCCGTTCCAATACTTTTTTAATTTCTCGAAGGCTGGCCATACTGATAAAGGAGAGATAATGATCGAATCACATTTGCGGATCAATTAGTCAATAAAAATTTCGTGTTGGTTTATCAAAGCACAAATCTTTAAACCTCTCTCCTTGACGGAATTAAATATCCAAGTGTGCGGATATTACTCGAATATTGGAATATTGCTTTTTTTAATCCTTTCAATACGGAAAAAAACAGCCCGAATGCGCTTCATTGCCGGGATCAGTTATTTCTCCTCCAAGGGATTACACTGCCCAAAAATGAAAATGTTTTGGTCTGAAAAATAGCCTATTTTTATGTACTTTCATCTGCTAAATTAAAAAAATACTATAAAAAGTTTTGATTAGTTCTACTTTTAAAGATACAAGTGACATTCTTTATTGTCAATATTCTATATATTCGGTTTGTGGGAAATTTGATTTTTGACGTTGGTACACTTTTTAACTGTCAAAATACATATAAATATATATAAATGGTTTAAGACAACGATCTCATGGGCCTGCCACTAATTCTTCGTAAATTCAAGCACACGTTATGTTTTTTGTAACAATTGCGGATCTATAATTAAATAAAGAAAAGAATTTGCATATATAATTAATATTTGACATAATAAAAATCATTAATTTATTATATCGGAAAAACTAGAGCTAATACATGTTTCTTTTTGTCATATTCGTTTTTCTTGACTTAAAATTAATAGGAATTTACTCATACAGAGAAGGAAACATTTATTTCATTTTTTGTCGTTGGAAAGCGTTATTAGATAAAATAACTTTAATGGCTAAAAGGTTGAAGGTCTTGGAGATGCATAAACGTCCCCTTAACAGAGTATAATCAACGACAATCATTTCAAAAGCTTCATGGAATTTTCTAGGATTTCATCAAGGATTTTCTGTTCCAAATGTTTTTCAGTAACTGGGACATGTTGTCCCAGTCGTAATATCAAAAGTTTTCCAGACTGGGACAGCACATGTCCCGTCCGGTGCAAAAGGGTTACCGCTGCTTTTCGAAAATTGTTTTTTTCTTGAACCCTTTTTTTTTTTAAATTTTACTTTACAGGTTGCGGATCTGCGCGAGTTCGAAGAGTTTGCCGAGTTGTTCCCACAATTCGAGAAGCAAAAGTTGTATCACGAGGCGATGAAGGAATACGAGGAAAAAGGAATTCCGTGCAGACGTTTACATACGGACCTCGTTAAGTGTGGCTCCGATGTCGAATACGTCGCGAAGGTACAATGTCTGCGTCAAGCTTACACGAGATTGTTCAGTTTACCCACAGCCGCGGCGTGGATCGCCGATATGGGTCGTCAAGTTATAAGCGATCTCATATTGTTTGCCGACAGGGTATGCCATTTCTGCTGAATTTCTTCAACGAAACACGTCAGATTTAAGATACAGTGAAACCTCGTTTATACGTTTATCACTTATACCTGTTAAGGACATGTCGAAGACGTACCACGTGACACACGAGTTCGAAAGAGATAGTCGAAATTTTTTAATCGCAATTTCTCAAGCACGAAACACTTTTATCGTAAAATTCAAGCATCTATTTCTGTCTCTATAATTTCTACAAATA
>JAPYZJ010006736.1:0-10318 GCA_030522765.1 Ophioninae sp. B BG-2022a | reverse complement strand
AAATGGCAAAAAAAGAGGCAAAGGGGTATGTATGGAAAAATTGGCAAAAATCGATGGTCCAACTTTGAAATTCTGCCAAAAATCGAAAAATCATTGGATATGAATTTTTAAAAAAGCATTTTGAAGAGAATATCATAACGAAGAGATTGAGCACAGAGTGGAGTACCAAATCTTAAAGGAAAAAAAGTTATCGATGATTTAGTGAAAACACTTTTTTTCCCCAAAAATCTAAAAAAAAGTTGGATTTTTAATTTTTTTTTATAGGTCCATTTCGATGTAATTTGATCCCCGGAGCATGAATCCACCATTCATTTTTCCCGAAACCCAAAATTTTCATGAATCAGAATTTCACGCCCAACTCCCTATTTCACGGATGACATTCTTATGTGGGACACCCTGTATATTGGTATGTCTGAATGCGCCTAAAAGTAAATATTATTTTATCATCTATCGTATAATTTATGCCCACGAGCATACATCCATATTTAACTCTTTAAATATATTTTCTAATTGGTAGTACTGACGACGTTCGCGGTGTAACTGTACGTCCTTTTCCTAACGGTAAACTGTGACATAGACTTGAAAAGACACTGATGATAATTCACACTTTGTGTTTCACGACTTCGAAGTGGAGAAGATCGTAAAAAGAGCAAAATAAGCAAATTCTTGATTTTCAGTGAACGACTTTTCATACGAGAATTGGATTTCCACGCGTATACTAGAGGTTCTCACTAAATATAACCAGAAATGTTGCAAAACCCAAACACAAACGAAACTTCGCGGAATTCTGCATTTTTCCTTATTTTTTTTCATCACGCGATGTACATTATGCAATTTTTTTTTTTTTTTTTTTTTTTTTTTTTTTTTTTTCAAATCGGAAATCGGCAAAACGTTCGAAATATTCACCGAGTGGTGTTGTCATATCCGTCAACATCTCTGGAATTCGAATTTTTTACTATTTGCCAAAAATGGGTAAAGACGTTTTCCCCATTACCGACGAATTATCTACCGTCACGTCGCGTGTTTTATAAGCGCAAACTTGAAGAAAAAAAAACAACAACAAATTGTTATTCCCGGGAATACTGAAATTGTAACTTTATATGGACCTTGACATTTATCCCGAAGCCAATGCGTTCTATCGCGGTCTCAATGGACTCTGCACAGTCTCGCGGTACACGCGTAACCGCTGCGGTCAAACCTAACCTCAAAGCGCGACAATTTTCTAACGGCGCGATCAATACAGATTTTCCATTCCACTGTATCATCGGAAATTTCTATTAGTCACACGATTTCAAACAAAATCACGTGAAAATACGCTTTAAAACGAGTGAACTGTTGCGAACCGGAAGTACGACAGAATTTCGTTTTCCTCAAAGGATTGCGGTGAATTTTCATCAGAAAACAAAAAAAATCAATTTGAATTCGATGAGAACCTAGTAATGACGTAAATACTTCCATTCGCGATGCTAAGTGGCCCGAGAGGGCGAGGTTAAGAAGCGGATACCGGAAGTAACGCGCACTGGCGCTTCAGAGGCCTGCAGCTATCAAAACATCCGCTAAATTTGATATCAAAGTTTCTTATCTCGCGGGTCGGATATAGCGGCATCGAGAGCGATGTTTCTCACCACGATATCAATTTCGCGTCGAAGATAAGATCGAGCCGGATAAAATCGTGAAACAGGTGAGGAATTGTACCGAATGTGTCATCACGGAACGTTGAATATAACGAGAACGGAATGAAAAAGTGCAACAATAGAGTCATTACGTGAGCCGTAATTAGCGCGGGTTGTTCGGCGGTTTACAGAAAAGTTTACCGCGTAGAGAGGTCGGTGGGAGGGGGGTGCGCATCGTAGCTGCAATCTACTTCTATTCGAACAGCAGCAGCAACGACAAGAATTGAGGTCAGACATTCTCAATGACGTACACGCGAGACGATAATTTTTTTCTTTTTAGTCGCCACTTGAAATTCTTTTCTCAACGATAAGCGTACGACAAGATGCGCGTGAATTCGCTTTTGCATTCAAGCTCTATGGTATGTTTACACACCTTCCGGTATGAATATTGGCGTTGGGATAAATCCGCGAAAGCGCGCTCACTGTTCGAGCGCCCGAAAGCGTTTGTAGCGATAAGTGTAATTTATCTGGGACAGAAATGAGAGTCACTGGCCTTCGGTGCGACACTGACCCGTTTCCATTTTAAAAACGGCCTCCGCGCGCCCACTAACATTCAAACAGCGTTTTCTAGTGCTCTCCGATCGAACGCCGCATTTCGAAATCGCCTGTCGGTGCGTGCGAACTTACAACGATTCGATTTCTCATTCTCGCGAATTCGCGTGTCCGGTATGACAGATTCGCCGAGACGAAATGGGAACTGCGCGCGCAGCCGCTCTCGGCGCGCGCAATTCGAACGCGGCGAACGCTTGCGCCGCCCAGCGGCACTCACGCCAGTCACGTCCCAGCTACTCGCGAGGGATGAGATGAACGAGAGGGAGAGGCTCGCTCGCCGCGCAAACTTTGCGGAAGAGTGAAATATAACCATTGAAATGTTGGAAACGCGAAGGTCGTGAGACACGCGCGAACTCCATGTGTCTTTTCACTTAAAAGCAACGGCTGTTTTAACGCACATCTGCCGTTTCGATTATTTAACAATAGCGAGAAAGAGAGCGAGAGACGGAGCGTGGTATAATCGAAGAGCGCATGCGTCGAGACGAGTATGCGGACGTTACATACCACTCGAGCTTTTTAATTCGCACGACTAAAGACGAGTGTATGTCTCACTTTCAAAATTCATTACGCAGCAATGCAAAAAATAGCGTAATTGCCGGACGGTTTTAGTTTTTTTCCGCCATCAGCCTCCCGAAAAAAAATCTCCAGTGTCCTTGAACGTATTTGTAACCTCGGGAAAAAAAAACATCGAGCACGTGCATTTTTTACATACGCAATCGAAGACGTTATTTTATTCACCCACATTCGGCAATAACAAAATGGAAATAGAGGTAAAAATAGCCCATCATCGGGCGAGAATTATTTTGGCCTTTCGGTCTCACTGTAGTGTTGAATACATAATTCACGTCAGAGCAACACCGCTCACATAAAATATGGCACGCGTAACAAAACTGCTGCTTCTAATCATTTGCCATTGGCGACATTTTTTCAGGAAGGTAAATTTTCGCTTCTGAAAAAGTAGTTGGTCATTCTTCTAGAAACTAATATTTCGCACCGATACCGCAGTAACCGACGTGGATCAGAGCCACGGTCGTTCGTAAAGATATTACTGCGAAGCTAAATTGTCGTGGTGGGGGTAAGCATCTTAGTGGACGCCATTTGTCGATCTCCTAGACGCCGCCGTGCGTCGCTATTACGAAGCGAAGTACTTCCGTCCCTTACCTGTTGCTGCAGTATTCGCCGACAGTTTTAGTTTCTTTTATTCGTGCTCATTGCGATCGCTTAGGTATCAAAATAAACTTGTCGCATACTTGTGGTACAGAAAACCTGGTTTACGAATATTAGAAAGATAATCGTCAATCTTTCGAATCGACACGTTGTTTTTGTTTCGTAGCTTTCGTATATTAGATATAATAAAAAACAAAATCCATGACTTAAATGAAATTTGAAAGTTAACCCTTTCAAGTTGATGACGAGGACGTAACAAAATTGAATAAAAATGACACTACCGAAAACCGACATGACTTTCAAACCAACGCAATATTTTCGTCCGTACCTCCGCAATTGTTGATTCAATCATAACTCGATTCATTTTGGAATCATAATAAACATATGCGCGTCGATGATGTTATATGGGTGTGCAGGATGGTAGCCATACGCGACCACACATATAAGCGGACAGATAGGCCCACTAGCGCCACGAGTGGCAGAATAGGGCACTAAAACCTCGAGACATTTCGTACAGCGAAAATGGCGAGTGGTGCCACCCTCCCGCAAATAAACGTACCGACCTGTCACAACTTCGATTATAGACGAGCGTTCAGAGCGTGATCGGTACTTCGCAAGTTTATTCGCGATCCATCTGACGGGTGGTCTGAAAAGTACATTGAATAATGGACTCAAAGACACCAAGAAGCGCGCCCGACACCGCCAACTTTTTTTTTGCCATTTATTACGATCGTGAAAACACAAATGCGTGTCTGCGTCCACGCCTTTACCAGATCCAAGCGGAATTGTAAATTATTTAACCGGTTGACTCGGAGCGATAAAAAAAAGGGACATGAAACGGATGGTTGTACGGGCGTAAATGTTGCGTGTTATCGCGAGAGAACGTTCATCGTGGGGCTGGAATCGCAATGATGGGTTCGAGTGGTAGCAGCCAGCACTTCAAGTGACGAGATAATGAACCGATTGTACGTTTTTCTCTCTCTCTCTCTCTCTTTGCCTCCCTCGCTCTCTATGAGAACAGAAACGAGCCAACAGATCAGCGCCATAGAGAATGCGCGCCTACGGTGGCCAATCGCTGAACGAAAATTTACCGCGTTCAATCCGAGCACTTTCTTATTCCTTCAGGCATCTGTGACGCACATGTGACGTCAATCGCAACCGAGAGGCAATCAACGAGGAATGAGAGAGAAAGAGAGAGAAGATGAGGGAAGGGGGGACGACTCGTACACGCAAGAAACTTTACTCGCGTAGCGTACGAAGTACAGTGAGACCCCGATTTTCTGCCATCTTGATATTTTCTCATTCCCCTTTATTTTTACCACCACTTTGTCTATTACACCGGAGGGACTACTTCCTGGGAATGTCTGCTGTCACGACTCGATTTTCTACCACTGAAAAGTCGTAGGACATCGGCGTTTAATCATATACGAAACTCAGACGAATTTTCAACGGAAAATTCCGGGTAGCATCGGGTACGGTCATTAAAGGGTAAGCCATCGAAAAAAAATCCACCCGGTTAGCCACTTTTCTCAAAATCGCTAAAATAATGATATTTTGCGTTCCGGGTTCTCTTCATGAAACAAAAATGTAGAGAGAGGGAGATTTCATTCGGCCTATTTCGGTTAATCAATTTTATATATTTTTTAAATATTTTACATTACATTTTATGGATATTGTTTATGTTTTATATTTTCCTAGAAAGGCTGATCGAAAAATGGCTAAAGAGAAGCAAAAATGGAACATTTTTGAAACATCGGTCATTCGACTTTGAAATTCTGTCAAACATCGAAAAATCAAGCGCTATAAATCAAATGACATTCTGGAGCGCGGATGATAACAAACGAGCACAGAGTGGAGTTCCAAGACCGATGCGAAAAAAAAATTAATCGACTAGTGGATGAATCCACGGATTATTTTATACAAGTCATGAGAAATAAGTTCAACATTTTTTTAAATAATGGCATGAAGCAATGATATAATTTTACAATAATGATAAATATAAGTTTCCTTGAAATTCTATTAAAAATTGAAGTATTTTCTAACCTTCGACAACAACTCCACGATATTCGTTAAACGGGAAAAAAATGTCCCATCGTATGCGTTCAGAAAACGTAGTAAAAAAATCGACGTTTCCAGCCGGTTTTATACTGCGCGATCGAGAAACACAGCCACGGGGTATCGATAAAAACATCTCGCGACAAAGTACGAAATGTATATTCATTCATTGACTTTATGAACCAAAAAAGGAATGGTAGCAAGACTGTTACGACTATAAAACCCTCATGCGTACGTCGAGCATCTGAATGAGCTAATCAATATTTCTAACGAATTTTTCGTTATCAGTATAAAATATGTTTCGCGCACATGTCCATAGACAACAGGCACAGTGGCACACGCCGCGAGCCAAAGTACTGTGTAGACCGAATAGGGAGTGGGAGGGGATGCGCGTAGGGTGCTGCGCGATGGGACGCGTCGAGATGAGCTCCCTTGACGCGACCACAGGTGGCTAATATTTGGGGAATTGGGGAGTTATTCGTCACCGTCGCGTTCCTTGCGGTAGGATTCCGTCACGCAATGCTCATACTCGTAATCTTTTCGATCGCTCGACTTTGATGAGTCGTCAATGCGTTCACGTATAGTTACGTCTCATGACGGGAATTTTAAGTACACAAGAACATTAAAGCTCGATAAGGCGGTGATCGTTGATATCCGGCGATCCAGACTCTACAGTTGAGTCCCCTCGAAAAAAAAAGAATTCTCGCGGTTCTTCAAAATCAAATAAAGCTCGTATAGCGAAGAGTCGAGTAAAAGAAAACATGGCGTAACCAATAAAAAGACAGGCCATTGATCATCTCGCGACCTACAGCGATGTTCTGTTTGCACGATTATTCGTAGCTGAGTAAACGTGAATAATCGCTGCCCTTCTGCCGCGGCTTTTATTCTCACTTTTACCGCTATTCGAGTGTATCTGCGGAATTACGAGAATACAGCAAGTGCGAAATGTTTATAAACGAGGCACACACCGCACGCTTCGTGTGCGAGTTCCTGACGAGTTTTTGCACGTAAACATTTACTCTCTCGCTCCTTGTCTCGTTCCTAGTATTATTATATCCATCCTTGTTATTGCCGTAAGAAAAGTGTACGTGAAATTGTCGAGAAAAAAACAATGTAAACAGAGTTTTAAGAGCAAAGTGAAAATAGCGGCGTTGCGGGGCAACGGAAGCGCGTGTGTGCGCGGTGCGCGCGTCGGTGACGAAACACATCCGTGACGCCTCACACGTACGACGACGGCGCGATTGCGGCCGCTTGTCAGTTGAAGCGGCGGCTCCGTTGAGGCATGTCGTATCGAACTGTTTCATCGCGTTAACTCGATTCCCGTGCTTTTGAAACACGACGAATTCGCGCGCGGTGTTCATTAATGAAGTGCTAACGAATAAAGAGATAAAAACAAAGAGTGCGTAAGTTTATCAACCACAGTGTGTGAAGAATAGTGTGAAACGTGTTTTTTTTTACTGGCTAGAGCAGTTGAGTGAATAAGTGAAAGCGTTAGGGAGAAAAGGGACCAGTAGGTGAGAACGGAAGTGTCCGGCCCCGAATGCCAGTTCACGGTGAAAACGACGCTTCGCCGTTGACGAGATTGTCAATCGCGAAGAAAATTCGATTGAGCAATCACCGGCGCTTTTTTCAAGTGATACTAATACGCGCGTCCTAATCGTCCGCTAAAGCGGTTCGCTTCATAACCCTTATCGTTCTTTCCCCCGATTCGCGGTCAAGATGGCGGCTAAATTTCAAATCGTCTTCCAACAATGAAGTCGACCGAAGTGACGTCGGAATTGCGCGAAAATCGCGAACTCGGCGGGATCCTTGCGAGCGTTAATATTGAGGAACGCGTCGAGTTTATTGGTGACATGATGCCGGTGCCGGAGAGAAATCTTAGCAAAAGCCCCCAGATGAGCGACGAGGGCATCGAACCCGACAGCCACGGTAGAAAAATTGCCGTCACAAGATCCTGGAGCCTTGAGTCTTCCACTCCAGTTGACGACGAATCCACGAGGGAGGAACTCCTTTGGGAGAGAAAAACGGCCAAACACAGAGTCACGAGATGTTGGAGCTCGGACAGCGCTGTGCTTAGCGACGAAGAACAGGTCAAAGGTACTTCAAACTTTGCGTTTTTTGATTTTTTTTTCCAATTCCTTGTATCAAATTATAGTCGGCACGACGAGTGAACCGCTCAGCAGGCGAAACGCAACATCCGAACGGTCACCCATCCGAGTATCGTCCCCGGCCAGTACTAAGATGGGTGACCGATTATATAAGTGGAAAAATAAAAATTAAGTAAATTAGTGGTTGCACGTACTGGGATGGGTGGCCGACCTGTTTTCGGATCAACTCTGGGGCGAGTGATTTACTATTCATTTATAAATATGAATATATATATGTACACACATATAAATGAAAATAAATGACACAAAGTTTAATCAGGCCACAAGTAAACGGTCACTCCTTTGAGTACTGGGTCGAACAAATAGTTGGATGTGTAACTGTTTACACAGTATATTTATGTATAAATAAAAATTAATACAGTGATTGCATAACTGAATGGTTACCAACCAAGTATCGGTCCGAATATTTAATGCTATTAATTCATTATCATTTTTTTCTTTTGAATGTTCCTCCGTCCAAAGGTTACAAAGTTCAAAGTTGTCCAAAGGACAACTTATCAATTTCTCTCAGATCTCCAATTTTTAGATCTATAAGTAACACGGTCTCTTTAGAACTTTGGAATCTGACCTGCCGAACTATCGAGTCTCTTTTCAACGATAGACATAACGCCGACACTCCACAGTGATGGATAGCATAAAAATAGCGAAGTTAGTTTGACAAGCTCGCCTACTTTTTTTTCAGGCTGGGAGAGTCTGATAATTTATGACGGCATCGATCAAGACGAAAGCTGCGAGGGTAAACCACGCTACTGGAGAACTCCGAGCGTGGTGGTCAGTGACTATTCGGATCATTCTTACGTCGAGGAGACGTACGAACGGAGCGACATAGAGCTAGAAAAGTCTGAGGGCATCACCAGCAGTGGGACGAACAGCAGAACGAGCAGTTGTTCCTGTCTAAACTGCGACGACGCCGGAGAGTTAGAAGATTTCGCCAATTCCCAGGACACTCGTTTGCTCACCGTTTGCGGACGCAGACGTCACTCAGAATCGTGTTGCGCCTGCCTAGCTGGCAACGCCGAGATTACTAATGGGTAAGAAAATGCACACGGGACCAGTCGCAACGATGCGTAAGGTCTGCGGATTTCGTTTAACATCAGCAAAGGATACCGAGCGACAAGAGTTGTATCGGCTAATGGTTGCTGGCTGGAATTGGGAGGGGCAGGGAAAGACGATGGAAGAAACATGAAACGTTGCGATAAATAACTGCAACGACCTAAAACTTTTTTTTACTAATTTTTCGATTACTTCATTAATCAATTTCACTGAGTTTTCAAAAATGAAGTTTTTGTGACGAATCATTGCTAATTCATTGAAGTTACTTTCTCCCGCAGTTTCAAACAAGTTTTTATTCTTAAGTCGTTGATCAAAATTGTTAAAGATTTTCCCGTTTCAACGAAGTAAATATCCGCCTCTTTTGGGACATTAACTATGGTTTATTCTTTCGGATCGAACTTATTCTGCTACAATTTTCGTCAAAGATGAAATATTGAGCGTATCGCTCGAGTCTTAAGTATTGTGAATAATAATAACATTGTACAAGAAAAAAACGTAAACGAAAGGCGACAGAGCGAACAAACATACTCGTGTTTGTACGCGTCGAATCCAAATTACGGCTCGCGAGGCTCGGGTATATAAGCCTGCGATGAAAGTGGCCCCGGTGTTGTCAATTACAGGGCCCTGTTTTTGCAGCATTATTTTCAAATGTCGTTTTCGTTGCTTGTACTCGAAAATCCAAATTCGAAATACGGTTTAGTTTTCGGTACGGAACTCGTTTAGTTTTCATTCGCTTTTATATATATTTTTATAGCCCCTCCCCTATCTATCAGAAAACTATCACCCTGACCGGCGGCCGACGAAGGGAAAATGTGATCTTAAAATCAAAGGTGAATTTCGTACAATTTTAAGTAGACATTCGAATCCGAGGAGTATCTAATTTTTGCCAGGCACCCCGAATTTATTTGAATCGCAACGAAAGTATCATCATTCAAGAAAGTATTGCGTGTACCGTGACACTAATATTTTTTTTAATTTAAGCAGAATTAAAAATCACGGATCGCAAAATATCTGAAGTTTAAGCTGATTTTTCGCAAAAATTCAGTTACGTACGATCGCATTTTTAACGATGGATCAAAGCGTACAAAAACGTCTTGGCATCCCGATAAAATTTTGAACGTCAAACAAGGATGAGTACTTCTCTTTCATTTGAGATTTAATGCTTTCACGATTCTTTGTATCACTCCGAAAAAAATAGTGGTTTCCAGATATGGGCAGTGCGAAGGGTCAGCGTTACGGCGACGTTTGTCGAACAGTCTCTATCATCAGGGCTGAAGACCTCTGACACTGAAGCTCTCGGGTTTCAGGTGTACCATATATCGTTGCATTAATCGTTTAGGATCGCTGCATCAGCCGATCGGATGTTTCTTTATTGATCAGCTGGACAATTAAAGGCACCGGGAGAACGGTTTGCCAAATAGAATTCACGCGGTATCCTTTATCTTTGTTCAGATTTTCGGGATATTTTCAGATTTTTAGGCTTTCTCGATATTTCCTAGAAAAATAGCTGTTCGGTGGGAGCTATGCTTTGGGTCTTGTCGAACGGAATGGAGTGACCAGCTTCCAACCAATGTTCGGCTAGCGGCTGATTGTGCAACGTGTAGCCATATTTTATACACTTTTGGTGTTCTTTTATCCGTGCATTGACCT
>JAPYZJ010006735.1:0-15622 GCA_030522765.1 Ophioninae sp. B BG-2022a | reverse complement strand
ATAAAAAGCCGTGTATTTTCTAAACGGCTCTTCAGAATTTCACGAAATTTCGGATGACGTTTCCTTTCAAATAGAGTACAGAAAAACAGAGAGCGTTAAAGGGGTCGGTCAACACGAGATTTGCATTCTACAACGAAAGCATAAACGAACAAACAAAAGGAGCGGGCAGGAAAAAAAAAAAAAAAAAGGCTCGCGAGGATGGCAAAAATGCGAAATAAACGAGGCGGAAAGTAGAATCGAGGTCGAGAGCAACGTGAAAAACGAAGAAATAACGAGACGTCCGGTAAAGGTGGCTATAAAAGTTCGAGAAAATCTCAGTGTACAACAGAGGGCCGGTCTCCGACACAGCTCATCGTTTATACGGCTTTTGTGAACTTACGTCACACTGTATCGTGCAGCTTTGTTCTTTCTTGTATCCGACCATACGTCGCAACGTTACTCTTTCCCGATCTCTGTACGAATGGTCTAATAAAACGAACGAAAAGTGAAGACAGAGGGGAGGGGGGGGGGGGGTTCGAGTGAAGAGTGCAAATTTTCATCTCTCTTGGTCTGCAACCATCGATTTCCCATACCACGAAACATTCGAGTACTCTCATCCCCCTCCTCTTCTCCTGCTTTTATTTTTCTATCTATGGTCCTCTTCTTGCGCAGCTTCCGGTTTAAAAGACCTTTGATCCTTCTCTCGATCTCTTTCCCACTTTTTCACCCTCGCAACCTTCCACCATGTTTCAGTATCTATGGTGTTAATAAAAGGTGGAAACTTTACGAGAAACGATCAAGCTGGTTGTTAAATTCCGCGAGCAAGCTCTAAGAGATTCCAGTTGGTTGATTCTCGCCTCGGGGATTCGCCGATCTCACGTGTGATGCCGTTGAACTGGACCGAACAAAGGCTAACTTTTTTTTTACCCCTTTATTACCATCAGATGATAACGCGATATTTTTTTTGACCGATTAAAGAAAATTTAACGAGCATCCAGTCGTCTGTCAATTTGATACAGATTGGTGAAATTTTATCAAATTCTGAAGAGCCGTTTAGGAGTGACGCGGGTATTTGTCAGCCCGCTCTGTCGTACCGACACAGAGAAGCGCTACCGCTGCGTCTTAAGGAAAACCTCGATAGCCGGAAGGTCCAGATACCGCGGTGCTTATGTTTATTTCTCGTGGTGTCTCCCGCTTTATTTTTCGCTGGATGGAAAATTGGCCCATCTATTTCTCGTCGTTGTTGAGACTCTACGGTGTTCAAGAAAACAGCAAACCAGGATCGTAACGCGGGCAACTCGCACCTGTATATAGAGTTCGGATTGCCGGCGAAGGCTGCGTTGAATAAATGTATTTCGAGAGCACTTTCGGCGTGCTGCGCAAGCTACTTTCCCCGTAGATTTTCATCTCTCTTCTGTCTTTCCTTTATCCCTCTCCCTCTCACTTTTCCTCTTCCTCAGTTGGACCTTTTTTCATTCTTTTTTTTTTCGATCTTTCTCGCTCTTATTCAACGTTGCCACAGCTCCATCCGGCACGTCCGTTTCCTTCTTGCAATCGTTTCTTCCAATCCCTCCTTCCCCTCGCCCCCCTTCCCCTATTCGCGCATCTCTCGAGCTTTACACTTTTTCGCATACCAGTGGTAAGAGTCAGAGTGCAACGAGGCGAAGAGAGACAACGCGAGGGATGAAACGATATCGCGCTGGGGTAGAAAAGGTAAACCTCCTTACCAACCTGAGAGGTATCCATTTGCGAACGCTCTTTCGATTTCCATACTCCCCTTAACTTCTATCAAAACTCTCCTGATTCCCTCTTCTTGGCCATTGTTGCCTCGTAAATTAATCGACGAAAGTCACGTCATGACTTTTTGCGTTCTTGAAGAAGTTTCACCACTTTCGACCCAAACTAAACCCAAACAAACCCAAACCACAGCCAAAAAAACTTTAATGAAAAAAAAATGAAAATTTGTAAAATAACTAAAAAATCAATCGATCGAAATACCGTGGTCTTTATGGATGCAAAATGTTTTGTTTGGGTTGTAAAAAAAGGGGTTACGTTACAGAGCCAATTTGACCGGCAGTTATCGTTGACATAAATCAAAGGGGTTAACAAGGCGGGTGTCGGTTATCATCTGTTCACTTTATTTGGGAGTGTTTCGTAACGTGGTTGGGGTATCGTCAACGATCGATCATTTTGCCACCTCGCCCTCATACGAGGGCCGGCTATGTCCGGTACGTTTACAATTGATTAATGAAGCGACCGTTATCACGATCCTCATTTGTTTTACCACGAGGTACTCTCGCCCCTTTGCGCTGCAACCCCATCGAAATACTTGTTCACCTCCGCGTTCGTTTTTTTCCTACTTCTTTGATTCCTATCGTTTCTCAGATTGTCCGGAAACTGTAGATAACCGTCGTTTTTTTTCCAGACTTGTTTTTTCGCAGGCGGGTACCAAATGGGTCTCGGAAGAGTACATGGAAACCCGTGGAAACGCTTTGAATTTTTTTTCCTCGATTTCAGAGTTTCGCAGGAGGGCACAGGGTAACTAGCGATAACTCGTAAACTACTGGTCGCACGATGGCAGGATCTTGCACGAGTGTACAGTGGACCTGTTGCAATCACGACAAAGCGGTCACCCATCCGAGTATTGTCTCTGGCCTCGTAGGGAATTCCAGGCGTGAAAAACTTGAACAATGGGCTCGTGCTCGCATCTCGGACGATTTCGATTCAAGGTGAACCGCGTCCGAATAAAATGGTGGCTGAACGACAAAAGTTTTTCTAGCCAGCCGCGATAAAAGTACAGAAACCCCGTTGTCTCTCGCTCCCGACAAAGAAGACCGCGAACCGAAAGATCAAAGAGTTTCGTACTTTATTTCTTTTTATTTTTTCATTTCCCCTCCGGATCTCCCGCATATTTTCTAGTCTCGCGTAGAACGGGAGTGGAAAGAGCAGCTAGTGGGTTATCATGCTACTCGTGGGCACTCGACAGTGTCCCTTGATGCTTGAACCGGAGTGCAACCGTCAATTATAATCGCGAACGCGTGTCAAGCATCCTGTATTATTATTATTATTATTATTATTATTATTATTATTATTATTATTATTATTTCATCTTTTTTTTATTCTCCTCCTCTTTTTAATGAGAGACACGCGTTGGTCGCTTGAATAAACGGCTCTGGAATGTTCATTATTACAGTTGGCTTGGCTCAACTTCCGGAAAATAAAAATACAATTATTCCTGGTTTTTGGCAAAAAAAAAATAAACGAAACCAAAAACATAAACAAAACATTTGCAGAGGTAAAATGACAATTGAGATAAAAAAATACATGTACAGGGTGTCCCAGAATTTATAGAAATAATTTTCATGGAAAGTTTAAGATATTAAAAAATTATTTAATTTTTTTTGGAAAATATGCAATAAAATATTTTACGAGTGGAAGAAATTCCTGGTAATGAAAAATATCGCTTGAAAACGTTACTGTTTGGGTTTGTTTGGATAATTCTGATAAAGCTGAAATTATTGTTATTTTTTATTTAAGTGGTTGGATTTGCATGATGAATTTTTGCAATTTTGATGTACATCAGAAATGAAGTAACTCTCCATGAAAAAGGCTAGCAATTTTATAGGTATGAAATATTGCGAATTATTTATTGATGCATAAAGTATGCAGTATGGGATTATGTATGGAATAGTATATCGGATAAATGGTCTTTATGGCTTGGCTGGCAGATTCGTGCAGAAATTGAATTAATAACGTGTTCGTTTTCGTCCATCGTTCCATTTACAGGGACTCTTTATTTTCCTAATAATTAAAAAATATTCATTCCAGCAATAATTGAAATAATAATTGAATAGATCGAAATAGAAATAATAATTGATTTAACAATTTAAAAATATCAATCTAAATATTAATTAAATAATAATTAAAATAGTTGAAATAATAATTGAAAAATATTAATTGAAACATTAATTTATATAATTGAAAAATAACAATAAAAATAATTGACCCTTTTTAATAAACAAGTCATCAATCAATTCCCTCTTTGGCATTCCTAAAACCCAGAAATTCGAAAATTACCTGAACTTCGAGTGAGCCTTAATAAGCCCCAAGCGATTATCGATCGTCGGTAAAGCTCGAGCGGTCAGCCGTTTCGTTCGAGGGTTTCGCTTCGTTTGCTGGCCATTTGGAACGGGGAGCCTCTTTCCACGAAACTTTTTAGTAGTCCGGAATATAAAAACAAAAACAAAACAAAAAATTTAAAAAATAAAAAAACGTTGTAGTTCGCAAAGCGAAGCAACATCTGGGCGCGATACGTCGAGCCCGTAACCATTAATTCAATCTCGATATTCGATAACTCCGAGCCGCCCTTCCACCCTCGAGATTCGAGCCCTTGAGCGCAGGCTTTCCTCGTCTGTATGCGAAACGAATAAATTGATGCACCGGCCAGATACAGTCTCTCGTATTTTGCGATAAGTGCCAAAAAAAATCAATAATAATAATAATAAAAATAAAAATAAAAAATAAATAATAATCACAAAATAATGAAAAAAAATTAATATTCAAAAAATAAAAATAATGGTAATAAATATTTAAAAATAATAAGAATAATTATAAATAGTTAATAATAATAATAATTTAAAAATAATAATAATCATAAAATAATAAAAATAACAAATATTAAAAGAATCGAAATACTGATAATGAATATTAAAAAATAATAACAATAATTATAAATAGTTAATAATAATAATAATACATATTTTTTAAAATAAAAATAATAAAAAATTAAAAAAGAATAATAATGATAATAAATATTTAAAAAATATAAAAAAATAAAAGTATGGGAATCGAACCGAGTGAAAAGGGAGGGGGCTTGTGGGGGGGTGTAAATCTCGAGAGTGCACTTCTTCGCGGTTCTACGCTTCTACCCTTTACCATCATTTTTTAAAAATCCTCTCCGTTCCACGCTCACGCTATGACCCTTCCAGTGAAACGGGTTCCATGCTGTTTTTTTTTTCTTTTTTTTTTTCGGATTCTTTTTTTCGGGTAAAAAAGAATTCGAACGTCCGGAGGGAAAACGCGTCGTTAGCGTTTTATCGAAACGGATTCAAGTTGGTCGTCATGCTGGGCGTGTGCGCGTATGGGTGCGCAATGTTCGGTCAGCACCGGAAGCTTCCGATTCTCGAGCTTGTCCTTTTTTTCATCCTCGAGTACCCCCCATTATCGAGTGATTTATTAGCGATGGGAAAGGATAATCGGGGAAATACGTTGAGAGTCGTTCTTCTCTCTCTCTCTCTTTTCTCTCTCTCCCTCTTTCTCTCTTATTTTGTAATTATCGTTATCATCATTATTTCATTAGTTTGATATTATTATTAACTATATATTTTTGCATTTCATGGAGTCACTGATTTTGTTTGGGTTTGAATTTTTATTTATTGTTTGGGTTTATTTTTTTGAAAAGCGTGATTTTAAAAAAATCGTCTATCAGAAGACACCTTGTATAATAATAATAAAAAGAAATGCTAAAAAATAAATATGTAGGAAAATAAAAACGAAAATAAATAATTGGAAAAATAATATATTGATAATAATAATTGATAATAATAAACACTGAAATTTCGAGAGAGAGATGCTTTAGTATAAAAAACTATATTAACAAAATTATATCAAGTTTAACAAAATTAATGGAAAAATAATAATATTACAAAAATAATCACGAAACGTAAAAATAACAAAAAAAAAATCACACATACAAATATCCCCGAAAATAATCAAAAAAAAATCCACAGAAAAAGTGACAGAGTTTAAAAAAATGAATAAAAAAATAATAATATCAGAGAAATCATAACAAATCGTAAAAATAAGAAAACAAATTACACACACAAATATAACAAAAAAAAACCAAAAGAATCCAAAGGGAAAGGGACAGAGAGAGCTCTCTACCAGGATCGGTGAGATTCGTGAAAGCTGAATGGTCGAGTTGAAGTTTGGTTCACTCGCCTTGTTTCCTCCCCGAAAGTTTCCTGACCCTCTTCTTCCTGGCCCCCTCGTTTTCTCGCTCGTCTATTTGACCGTTTGGATCTTGGAAGGCTTCCGGTTGGTTGGGCGTTTGTTTGACGCGGTGCCTGGGGTGCACAAGATCGGGAAACATTTGGCCGGGGAGGGGGGGGGGGGGGGAGGGGGGGGGGGGGGGGGGGGGGGGGGGGGGGGGGGGGGGGGGGGGGGCAGAGTTGAAGGTTGGAATCCTATGGTGGAATCCACTTGGTGAGCTTCACTCAATGGTGATTGGAACGAGCCACGAAAAGGAAATAAGACGAACGAGAAAGAACTCCTCGATATATGGTAGACCAGCACGTAGTCCGTGTCCTATTGGACAAAATCCACCTTTCTTCCATTCTGGCGGACATCAACCTGCGAGCAATTTCGTTAAACCACCAGCACGTACTCAACCGATCTTCCAGAGTCTTCCTCTTCCTCAAGAACTTCCCCCTGTCCCTTTTCCACGTCTTTCCTTCTAGGTCCTGAAGGTAGGAAGTCGTCCTATTGGGGTGTTCTTTCGTTGAGCAACGTTTCTCCACGCCCTTGCAATTCTTCGATCTCGTCTTCTCGACCCTATCACGTTTCGGTCGTTTCTCCGAGCGTTCTTCGGGCCCTGTCTTTCTTATGACGCATTGGCGCAGCGTCCATCAGGAATGGATGACCGGACATTGGCTTGCGCGGCTCAACACTGGCTACACTGTCCTGGCCGGAAATTGAATTAGGACTTTGGTCCAGTCTGGAATGTGACTATGTTCGATCAGAAAGAATTTAGGCCCTCTTTTAGGATCCTTCAGTACCTCAAGACTGTCTAATGCACTAATATGGGTCCCGCTTGAAGGAACCAGATTAGGGCTTGAAAATCGATAGGGTCGACATAATCGATAAAATCGATAGGATCGATACAATCGATAGTAACCATAAAATCGATAGTAACCATAGAATCGATAGTAACCATAAAATCGATAGGATCGATACAATCGATAGGATCGATACAATCGATAGGATCGATACAATCGATAGGATCGATACAATCGATAGGATCGATACAATCGATAGGATCGATACAATCGATACTATCGATAGGATCGATACAATCGATAGGATCGATACTATCGATAGGATCGATACAATCGATAGGATCGATACAATCGATAGGATCGATACAATCGATAGGATCGATACTATCGATAGGATCGATACAATCGATAGGATCGATAGGATCGAAAAAATCGATAGGATTGAAAAAAATCGATAAAATCGATACTATCGATTCGATTAGATTCTGGCTTTCCGATTCCAGCTGATTTCCGGTTGAAGCAACAAAATACGAAGAAAGGCAGGGAGTAACAAACAAGCGAGAGTGTTCAGTTTGGCGACTGCAGTCAGGCAGTGACGGGGGGGGGGGGGGGGTGGTTGGTTAGAATTGCGAGTACGAACAAAAGGGATCGTTGGTCGGCGCATAGGTGGCGATAGAGAACGGATGGCGCATCAGTTGCAAAACGCGGGTCCTCGGTAACGCGTATACGGTTGTAGGCTCGGAAGTCGGTGATGCGCCGCGAGATTAACGGGGCCGAGGCCGGACCGCGCAACGGCTGTACGTATCCCGATAATATCCATATTCAATGGGCGCCGATGGTTTATGCCGATGAGCTTTTCATGAAACGGCGCAACGCCCGTGAGATGAAAGAGAGAGGTACCGGGCTCCCTTCCCCATGAAAGTGACCGGATGGGGACGTATGCGAGCCGCATTGATCGTAATTGAATGACGCTTGGCGAATGATATTACCGAATCGAGATTCGCAATAGGGATGAATGGGGCTCGCAATACCCTACGCATTGTTCTCTCTCTCTCTCGATCTCCCTCTCTCTATCTCTCTCCAATTTTTTTATAAACATTTAATTAATTAATTATTATTGTTATTATTAATTTAAATTATTTTTATGATTTTTTATTTATATTAATTATCATTCATTTTTCTTGAAAATTGATCGACATTATTATTATTATTATTATTATTATCTAGTATATATTGTTGTCATTGTGGATTTTTTTAAACATTTTTTCTTGATTATTATTGCTATTATTATCAATTAAATAAAAATACATTTTTATTATTATCATTATTGTTGTGATAATAATAATGAAATAAATTAATTTAATAATAAAAATATATTATGGAGACAATATATTATAAAATATATAATGAAATATATATTTAAAAAAAAATAATACTAAAAATATATAAGAAAATAAAATAAATAAATATTTAATTAATTATTATCATTATTGTTATCCCTATACAACATAACCCTATTAAAATGATTGTTTATCGAATAATGAAGGATGCAATCAATAAGCACCGAAAATAGGTGAGAGTTGAGAGAAAAAAAAAAGAAAAATTGACAGGAAGAGAATTGGAGCAGGTAAGCTCCCTTTTCAATTTAGCGCACCGTACTCCGGATCCTGAAGAGCCTGATTTCAGGCTTTCGACTCTTTTTAATTACTCTCGTATTTCTCCCGTGCGATCCGCGAGTGTGCACGAGTGAGTTTATTGCCAGGGAATTTAATTTCAGATTTGCCCATTTCCATTGGCCATTAAGTGCCAAAACCTTCCCCTTCCCCTTAAGACTCTTGAGGGGAAGGGCTTAAGGGGGGAGCAAAAAAGGAGATTATACAACCGAGCTGTACAACAAATCCGAAAATTTGCACCCCTTGCGTAATACTATTTATTCGTGGATTTCGATTTCGACAAAAGCACGTTTTAATCGGGTGAGGCCTTTGTTGATATCGATCCGCGAGTATTCGAGAGAGTTTTACATTATAATCCTGATTAAATCGGTTTATTCACAAGCGAATTACCGGACGCAACACCGGAGGGATTTCCGGATGTTTTTTTTTGTTTTCTTTTTTTTTTGTTTTTTAATACTTTTTTCCGTTTGAAAAATTTTTTTTTGAATTTTTTTTACGTTTTGCGAAATCGGTTTTATCGATGAATCGATATCGGCGGAAGAATCTTGACGAGGCTCAAGAATATCCGACGATCAAATATTCCCTTGAATTCCTTTTATTTATTTATTTATTTATTTATTTTTGTTTTGCGTTGAGAAATATCTTCGACGTATCGGCACTCGAATTGCCACGAATTCCATATCGATTCAACGTTCCATCGCTCCCCCACACGTATTTTCTTTTTGTCGCTTTTGAAATAGGAATTTTCGAAATCGTTTTTTTTTTTCTTTTCGTTGTTTATTGGATGGGAAATTCTCCATCGATTATAAATATCCGACGAACGATGCCTTAATTGATGGGAATTTTGTTGAGGAATTTACGAAAGGAAGGTAATTCGGAATACCCCTTTGTTCAAATTTTTTTTTCACGAAGTATAAAAAATAAAAAAAATGTTTATTTGGTTTTGAGGTTGAAACTTTTTTTTTCTGTGGCGTAGAAAAAAATTGAAAAATGCAAGGTAATTTGGAATATCACTTTGACAACCCGATAACCCTTTATTGTTATTTTTCTGATTGCAGGTGAGTACGAAAAATATTTGATGAAGGTCTTTCCTATTGAACGACTCAGGTACGTCTCAACTTTAAAACGAAGAAAAATAAACATTTGAAAAAAGAAAAAAAAATTATTAATTATTAAAACTTTAAAAAATATTATAATTAAAATAAATAAATAATACTAATTATTATTATTGTTATTATTATTTTTATGAAGCAATAAATTGTTAATTATGACCATTGGGCAGCCTTAATTTCCTCGACCAAAAATCAATTATAAAGCACAGCCTCTGTACGTATGCGCGTAACGCATCCTGGCTCGGGTGTGCGCGGATATGGAAAAGCGTACATTTCCGAATGTGTACGAAGCCTGAATAGTACCGGTCCTGCGCCGACTCGCAAATCCAACCGAGCGAATGTTAACCGGGGTGTATAGTTTCCATGCGGTCGTACGGGGGCTTCTCTCACCCAAAATCGTCCAGTGTGCAGCATCCAACACCCATCTATCTCGTGTACACGCAAAGTCCATCGATGTACCAAGGCTTACCCAAAAATAACCGAATTTATTTATTTTTCATAATTTTTTACAATTTTTTTCATTTTTGAAAATAATTTACCATCATCCCCTTAAAACTGGACGGCGAAGGTTAATTTATTGGGTCGATTTTTTTTTCGAAACTATTACTTTTTTAATTATAGTAGAAATAAATAATTAAAATATTTTTTATTCACGTTTTATTTATTTTTTACTATTTAAATAAGTATTTTATTATTCGGATATTTTTAAACATTTTTATAGTGCTTAGGAAAATATTCGTTTGAGTTTAAATATTTTATTTACTATTTTTAATATTTTCTAATTTGTATTTTTATATTTTATTTTTTTTTACTTAACTTATTGTTTCTAAGTTTAAAATCTTCGACGAAAAAACGTTCCTTAGTGAATTTGACACGACCCTGCAAAATTTCGTGAAATTCTGACGAGTCGTTCAGGAGATACGAGGCTTTTTATTAAGCCGTTCTGCATTACCGACACAAGCGAAGTTCTGCTTCGCCTTAAATACGAAAAACGTTCCTACGGGCTCCAACGTTGTCGGATTGTTTTTCTCGCAGTGCCAATGAGCCAGGGTTAGATTCTACATGCTCGATTGTCGTCGTTATCCAGAAAACCGTATTCCTCTGTAAAAAAAAAAACCATCGACAGTCGGGGTATGGAAGCGAGACAAAAACGAGGGATGAAATATGGTGGAGGAGTCGGATGTAAAACAGGGTAAAAGTGGTTGGGCACTAGATATATAACTAGAAAGGAAGAAAAAAAAACTAGTGAGAGAAAGGGAGGGAGAATTGCGAAGGATCCAAAGGAGGGGACATTTAAGGGGGATGAAAGAACGAAAAACGTTGAAAATCGTATGAAAAGCTCACACTGGGTCTGAAAGTCGGAACGAGAGAAAGGCATAGTGTACGGAGTCCATACAGAGGGTTGGTGTACGGTGTCAGGTTTCGTGGGGATTTAAGGGGGTGCGAGAGAAAAAAAAACGAAAAAAACGAAAAAAAACGAAAAAAAAAAACGAAAAAAAAAATCGGCAAAAATAGAGAAAGAGTGCTGGGTGTACATCGGTGTCCCCGCCACCCTCGGTAACAGCCTTTTTTTCATCGTCGTACCCCGGAATTTTTCCGACATTATTTCCTTGCGAGCGCCAGCGAAGCATTTCCTGCGCCAGCAGGTTTTCCGTCTGCCCTACACGAGCTTACACTCCACCCTTCCTTTTTTCACCCCCGGACGGTTTTCACCCCCCCCCCCCCCCCCCCCCCCCTTCCCTCTCCCGCCCCTTCGTTTCTTCGACCAAAGCAGAGATTCGGGTCAGTCGTACTCTCCTCACTCCTCAACCGTCTCGTCCATCGTCTCACCCCCCCACCATCTTCATCCCCCTTAATCCTTAACTCCGTAGCACTTCTCGGGGGGGGGGGGGGGGCTTAAACCGACGCCATCATTATTTAACTATCCCCCGGAGTTTCCTCCAACGTTGAAACACTCTTCCTCCCCCTTAACGTTTCGACACAATTAATTTCTCGGTTATGGGGAATCGGTGATTTCGGAGACGGGAATTGTCCTCGTAGTTACTGGCTTCATTTATGGGAACAACGACGCGTCGATTATTTTCGATTTTTGTTTGGGTTAATTCAGTCATTGTGACGAAATAAATTAAACATAATAATAATAATAATAATAATAATTTAGTAATTTAATAATTATTTTGGAATTCTTTAGCCAGGAATTCAGTAGTTGCTAACAAATTAATTGAACGTAATAATAATATTAATAATAATACTTATAATAATAATAATAATAATTTAATAATTCATCAATTAATAATTTTTGAATATTTTAATGATTAATTCAGTGGAAGAAAACTTTTTGTAAAAATACGGTTTTAGATTTTAAAAACATGTTAAACAAATATATAATTTGAAAAAATCTTTTATGTATATAAAACATATATTGAAATATGTATATTTAAACAAAAAAATGTATATATTCAAACAAAAAAATATATATATTTAAAAAAAATAAATAGAAATTTAACCAAAAAAAAATATATATTTAAACAAAAAAAATATATTCAAACAAAAAAAAGATATATATTTAAACAAAAAAATATACATATACGTATATGTATAAAAAAAATTTTTTTTTAATGTTTCGATCTGAATAATGTCAAATTTCGAAATGGGACGTGATTATTTCCATTTTTTGATTAAACGGTCGAGGCTGATGATGATTCTGTATTTAGACTTCGGTGACTTCCGTCCCGGAAACGGGGGCTCGGAACTTTCGCTCTTATTCGGTGTGGCAGGTAATTCGGTATAGTTGGTCGTCTCGCGGGCAACGGGATAAACGTAGCCAGGCTGCTGAAAATAGGGTTGCTCGAATGAACGGGACTTTATGGGTGGTTTCGAGAGACGAGCGCGTGTCCCTCGTACCTACCAATGGGTACAAAAGTATAATTCAGAAACAGTTTCAACAATGGCCCTCCACGAGGGGGGGGGGGGCATTTTATCCTTTATGTAAATTGATGCAAAATAGTGTGTATTACTCTTCCTGATTCCCGAGGTGGCTTACCGGCTCACGGACGGAAGTACACGCATGAAACACATGGAACTCTCATGACGGGCATAAACTTGCTCGCGTTTTTAATATATACAGGTATACGCGTCCGTAGTAAGGGCGGAAGGGGGGGGGGGTGAATCGATAGATTGATCGATAGATGGATTGATTGATTGGGTGAGATTGATAAGAGATTGATTGGTTGATTGATTGATTGATTTATTAAATAATTCATTGATTTTTTAAATAATTGATTTAATGATTTATTAAATAATTTATTGATTTTTTAAATTATTGATTTATTGATTTATTAAATAATTTATTGATTTTTTAAATTATTGATTTTATTAGATCATTGATTGATTGATTGATTGATGGTTTGATTGGTTGATTAGTTGATTGAGTATGTGATTAGTCGCATGATTGAATGATTGATTAATTAACTAGATAACTGATTGAATGATTGATTGATTGAACGATTGGTTGATTGATTGAACGATTGATTAATTCATTGAATGATTGATTAATTTATTGAATGATTGAGTAATTCATTGAATGATTGATTCATTGAATGGTTGATTAATTCATTGAATGATTGATTAATTCATTGAATGATTGATTAATTCATTGAATGATTGATTAATTCATTGAATGATTGATTGACTCATTGAATGATTGATTAATTTATTGAATGATTGATTAATTCATTGAACGATTGATGCATTCATTGAATGATTGATTAATTCATTGAATGATTGATTAATTCATTGAATGATTGATTAATTCATTGAATGATTGATTAATACATTGAACGATTGATTAATTTATTTAATGATTGATTAATTCATTGAATGGTCGATTGGTTGATAGATTGATTGACCGATTGATTTATTGATTAATTAATTAATTAAATAATGATTGATTGACTGATCTTTTAAATAATTGATTACTTCGGATGGATTGATTGATCAGTGACACCGAGAAACTTATTCATTTTCATTTACCTTTCAAAAAGCCCCAACTCGAATTACCGCAGTCCCTCCGTATTTATATAAAACTCGGAACGAAAAAAAAACATTTCGTGCCAAAAGTCCATCTGCATTTGCCATTTTTCACGTCGGATTTATCCACCTATCGGTAACTACCGGAGCCTGATAAAGCGAATATGAACGGGATCCACCGACGAACGAGCTCGTACGCAATTGATTAAATATTTAACAAAGACCCCCAATTCGAGTTCGCGTATATACATCGGACACTGAATTCGAGAGACGTATTCAACGAAATCCCGAAAACCGACCGCATCAGTGAAAACGATTTTGCTTCGAAAAATTTGCCTCTCCACGATTCGATAATTTGCTATTTACACGAGAGCACAGAATTTATTTTTTTTAATTATTCATATTTTTTACACATTTTTTATTTAATAATTCATATTTTTTACACATTTTTTTATTTAATTATTTGACTTTTCGTATTTTTGTAAATTTTTATTTATTCAATTATTTTTATTGTATATTTCAAAAAGTTTTTTTGTACTCGAAGCTTATGTTTTTGACTGAAAAATAATAAATATAATTATTATCATCATAATCATCAGCAACTTTTCCAAAATTCTCTCTCTTCGTCCACACGAACATTTCAAACGCAAATAACATTCCACGTTACATGAACAATGTTTAGAAGTTGGGGATGTATTGCCACATCAAAATCTCGTGTGGTACCAGTCGAGTTTTCCTCTTTCGCTGGTCGCACTTGGACAATGTATACAAATTTATTTGCATGACAATGCAGTACACAAGCACAGTACCTGTCGTGCAGCTTATTTGAATATTACGTCGGTTATCAGGCTCAACATTTTTCGCCATTTTTCAAAATTTTTTTCGTTTGAATTTTCCATTGAATTTTTGATTAATTTTTTATAAATGTTTTTCTATTAAAATCTCCATAAAATTATCGATTCAATTTTCAAAAATATTTCTCTATTAAATTCTCATTTTAATTATTGAATAATTTTTCAAAATATTCCTCAATTACATTTGTCATTTATTTTAAAAAAATTGTTTGGATGTGTTTGAGTTGTGGTTTGGAAATAGTGATTGTTACGTTTTTTTAAATTTTTCTTTTCTTTTCTATTTAATTATTCTAATTTTTTTTTGACAATTCAATAGAAAAATATTTTGCAAATTTTATCGATAATTAAATGCAAAATTCAATTCATTATTATTGACTATATTTTCATATTCAAAATAATTAAAATATCAAAAAAAGCCACAATAGTTAAATACCAAAAAAAAACAATAAAAATCGAAAAACCCAAAAAAACGAAACAATGATTATTTCCAAACCACAACCCAAAGAAACCCAAACAAAAGAAAGAATCCTCGGACATCCATATCCCGGTGAACAAAAACATAAATACATCATAATATAAATAATAAATAAAGTTTAGGGAAGAGAGAACGGAATGATGGATCGTCGATAAGAATGGGGTAGAAAAATATATAGCCGGTGCTGAATAATTTGGATCGGTGGGCCTTTCGAGGTCTCGGAGGTGAGCTCTTCTCGACAATGCGACCGAATATCCCCTGGAATCTTTGACCTTTCTCGACTGACGATTTTTCTTGCTCCCTTTTTTCCTTTTTTTTTCTCAGCTGAATATTTTTGGCCCTTTGTCGACACAGATAGCTTTGTCCTCTCGCAAGAGTTTTGCTATTGGTTTTGTCGATTATGCCCCTCAAAAGGGGGCACAAATGCACGGAAAAACGTTTCAACGTGTGTACATAATGCCACCATCATTCTTTTTTTTTTCTGGACGGTGTTTTGCAGCCCTTAAAAGACAGACGGCCTGGAAAGTCACAAATTTATATATATATATATATATATATATATTTATAAAGCGGTCGATGAGGGGACTTTTTTTAGATCATAACGACTCTTGTCGGGACAGTTGGTGCATGTCAGGACAGTCCTGACAATTTTTTCTTAAATCTG
>JAPYZJ010006733.1:0-18495 GCA_030522765.1 Ophioninae sp. B BG-2022a | reverse complement strand
GGGGGGGGGGGGGGGGGGGGGGGGGGGCGGGGGGGGGGGGGGGGGGGGGGGGGGGGGGGGGGGGGGGTCGGGGCTGGCGTTATTTCCATCCGTACCTGGACGACGTACGATAAGCGAAAGAAACACCAGTTTTTTTCCAGAATTCTTCCACCGAGAGAGAGAGAGCTCGTAATTCGAATACGTGCTCTCCCCCCCCCCCCCTCCCCTCCCTCCGGGTCGCGATGATTGTACGAACGCGCGAGTTCGAGTTACGTATGTCCCGACGGAAGATTATAATCGGGCGTGATCAACGTGCCCGGTGTGTGCAACGACGAGACGACGGGGGGGAGGGGGAGGGGGAGGGGGGGGGGGGGGGGGGAAGTGAGGCGGGGGGGGGGGCCGGGGGGCGGGGGGGGGGGACGGGGGGGGGGGGGGGGGGGGGGGGGGGGGGGGGGGGGGGGGGGGGGGTTGGATCCGTTCGGTTCGCCTCGGCCGCATTACTCATTCTCTGATAACGACGAAACAAGATCGCAGCATGCGATATTTCATTTTCAAAAGTATTAATAACAGCGATAAGCCCCGCGATAATAATAATAATGATGATGATGATAATGATGATGATGATGATGATTAGAGCGATTGGGAAGAGAGAGACACGTACCCTGCGAAACCAATAATACATAATGATACTCTACGAAAAAGTCAATGACGACAACGATGAGAACGAATCGCCCGTATAATGATGCAACAACCGTTATCCTGATCAATAATGATCACGAAAATCATTGCAACCATCAAGTGAGATTATGAGTAATAATCGACGGATTATTGATTACTTCGTTAGGAAACGTCGATCGAAACGTGTGCCAATTTTCCGCTCGTTAAACGTGTCCAATAATAATAATAATAATAATAATAATAATAACAATAATGAACAGAATTAATATAAAAAGAGAACAATAATATTAATAATAATTTAAAGAATAAATAATAACCGTAACAATAAAAAAAAAACAAAAAAATAAAAAGAAAATAATCATAATGATAATAATATTTAAAAAATACGATAAATAACATCATTCGGATAACGACCGACGATGTCGATGGATTTGTAAATTAGGCACATTGGTAACAACGGTTCGATAAAATCCTCGATGAAACGTCGATTTCTTCTTTCAATGGCAGCAGTGAATTATTTAACGTCGCCGGTACGCACATCCGCGTGCGGGCTCGTGTCAGCTCATAAATAAATTTATCGAAAAACAAACGAACCAATATATATATATATATACATGGATATACATATATATCGATTAATTAACTCATTAACGACCTCCCGCGCTGAGATCATCATCGTCGTTGCGTCACCGATGGAACGAGCGACGAGAACGAGGAAAAGCGAGAAAAAGAGAGAAAGAGAGAGAAAAATGAGGAGGCAGAAAACAAATAGAGGAATAAATCAACGCCAATTGTGACTGGGAGGCCCCGATGATGAATTTTGTTTTCGCGAGCGTAACTGCAACGGCGAGAAGAACGGCGAAAGGAGAAATCGGTAAGGAGAGGGGAAAGAAACGGCGGGGGACGTGAGGGGGAGGGGAAGAGCCACAGGGAAAAACATTTGGTAGACTCGTAACCGTTTCATTCATACCCCGCCCCCACTCGCGTCGATTCGCCAGCAGCTCCAATCTTTGATGAAACCGACGACGAAAGAAGAACAAAAATGATAATCGGACTTGTTTGCGAGCGAGCTTTTTTTTGTCAAGAAAAGGGACGGAGAGTGATAAATTTTGTTTTCGTATCACGTTTCTATTCGCTTCGTACGCAAAAATCGAACAGAGGGCTTATCGTGGGCTTTTACGTTCTTTTGGTAAAAAACGAGTATCGAGTTTTTCTGTTATCGAACGCTAAAAATATTTTATCTTTGAGAAATTTTGATGAAAGAATTTATTTGATTGAAAGACAATTTATTTCATTGGAATTTCTCGAGGTAATTATTATTTTTATCGTGATTTCGAAAACATCGAGATCTCGGTGGAAATTTGAGTTTGACCCATAGTCAACTCGAGTTTAATAAACACGTAGATGAACCAATGCATTTTACTCTCTCTCTCTCTCTCTCTCTATTATTTTCGTTATTATCATATTTTCGATGCTTATTTTCGACTATTATTTTATTTCGACGCATATTTCGACTATTTTAATTATTATTATATTTTTAATTTTTGTTTTTTCGGTATTGCAAATTATTATTTATTTATTTTTATTTTATTTCAATATTTTTTATTTAATATTTTTAAGTTATTTTAATTATTTATTTTATTTAATTTTATTTAATTATAAGTTTATACAATTATTATTGTATATTGTTACAATTCGTTAATTTGTCCCATAGTAAACTAGAGCATAATAAATTTCTCTCTCTCTCTCTCTCCGTCCCATCTCCGTTTTTCTCCAGTTTTCGACCTCGATCCCGGGGACTCTCGAATGCATCGATATTTGCACTGCAACGAACCTGCCACAATGTACTCGCCGTGTGTGGCGTCGAGGTCGTGGCTCTGCGATGCATTCTTCGGGGAGGAGAAAAAAACCGAAGGGAAAAAAAAAGCATATATAGACATCGACCGAAGAGACGTCTTTTGTCGGAGTCGGGTACAATGGAACGCGAAACGTCCGTAACGGAAAGGATCCCACGGACTGTAAACAAAAGCACGAGAGAAAGAATTTTCGCGCAACGTTCAAAGTTACCCCCCGCCCCCCCTGCCCCGCCGCTCGTGTTGAGAAACGAAGTCAACGAGAATGGAGAAACGAAAGCCCGGTCGTTGTACATTGCGCATTGCCGAAGAAAATAAAATTAAAAAAAAAAACAAATACGAAACAAAACATCCAAGAATAAGTATTCATTAAAGCCGGCGAGTCGATGTTGAAAACGCGAAAGCGGTCAAAAATCAACGAGTCAGCGGTTACGAGTAATTTCATCGATTAAACGAACTATAATCATAATAACATCAATATATTACGTAATTATAGTAATAATACTGATAACCCAAACAAACCCAAACAAACGCCGAGGATTGTGAAAAGAAAGTAATAATAATAATAATAAATAATAATTGTTTGGGTTTCTTATAATAATTATAAGAATAATGATAACAATTATTATTTTCGAAGAAATGGGAAAACAACAACAAAAATAACAATAATAATAAACAATCGTCAATTGTGCAATAGAAATAAAATAATTGCCAATACTAATAATTATTATTATTACTGCGCAGAATAATAGTAAGTCTTGTCAAAGTATTGTTGAAAACGTATCGTATGAAAAATATAACGCACGTAGTGAGAACAGTTGCGCGGTGTAGCCGTGGAATTACATGTTGCGTGGGAGACGAGTGCGATTTTTCCAGAATAATGCGCATCGGTGTATCGGAACGGGTGTGCGGGTATGCGCGCGGTTTTAATAGGCGCTAAGTGTGCAACGAGTGTGTACGGTGGTAGTTGGAAGGGTTGCAAGTGTGTCACGGCCGGCCGGTAGTGACCGACGTTCGCTGGACAGAAGCGTGGAACGTTCGGTTTCCCCCTCTTAGTCGTGCGCTCTCTCTCTCTCTCTCTCTCTCTCTCACTCAGAGTCTGGCTCCCCGACGATGAGCAAGAGAGAGAGTTCGAAGCAAACGTCACATACGCACGCACGGCTCGATGCACATAGAGGAGGAAGCAACCGAAGAGAGATCGAGGCGGGCTTCGATAAAAGCACGTGAATAATAGGGTCCGCCTCGTTTCCTCGAGAACGCGGCCATCCGGAGTGCAAAAGAAAAATAATATCGAGGAATAAAAGGAAACGAGAGCTCGACATGGTCGCGGCGAAATGAGAATACGGTCGGCGCATGCGCAACACGTTATTGAGAACCGAGCCCGTTCGCGATCGTTTGTTCGTTTGAATTTTCAACTTTTTACAATTGCGTAAAACTCGAGAACGAGTAAAGCTGGAACACCGGGACTCGGATCAACGCGTTCGTTGGAATCTCCCGATGATTTTGGTATCCTTTAGGTTGATACAGGATCACGGGATTCGGAGGAATCGTCGTGTATACAAAGACGAGAAAAAAGGGTTCGAACGGGCTTCTCCCCGTGTGTCGTCGGTCGAGTGACCGCGCGGTGGGGGAAAGCGAAGATCCGCACAAAGAGGAGACACCGATAACGGACAAACTCGCTTCGTGTGCCTAGGCGGTTTACATCACGAAATATTCGAAAGTCGAACCCTCTCGGCTGTGGTTGAAGCTCTCTTCCTTCTTTTCGTTACATACGGTGTGTGTGTGTGTGTGTGTGTTTACGCAGTTCCGCGCGTGGGGAGTCGAGGCCACGCGAGCTAGTGGAGGTAAACAACGGACGATAAGAAAACATCGCTCGAACTCAACGACATTTTCACGCGCTACGACTCGTTTTTTTTCTCTTTCTTTTTTGTCGTTTCCATTCTCGTTTTATCTCCGAAGGGAAAAAGTATCGATGATTCGTCGCGAGATGGTAAAAGTCAAGGATTTTCGAGGACAAGCGGGAAGAGGTCGGCCAACGACTCGGGTAATTCTTGGTTTTGCGTGCGCTCACAACGCGTCGCTGTTCGGACAAGAGAAACGATCGGGCAGGTGGAACATCGAGGGCTATTACGAGCAAACGTTCTTCTCTCTCTCTCTCTCTCTCTTTCTCTCATTCTATATCCTCGTAAGATCCCATATTTCCCTCCGCGTCTCCCTACGGCATGCCAGACGCGTTTAACCTTTGGGAGTGTCGGCACGTCGAACGCTCGGACGAAACAAGAGACGAGCGGCGTTTCGCCCCCGAGCCCCGCGCCCTCGTACCAACGCCCGGCGAACATCGCCCCAGTGTGTTTCTCGGTACACGCGCGCGCACCCGGACCCGGCACCCTCACACTTGGCCAAAAACCGTGCATATTTTACGTAGACCTAACTCGTCGGCGACCACTTCGCGAGAGAGAGAGAGAGAGAGAGAGAGAGATGAGTGTGCGTGCCGATCCAACATTCCTATAGGCTTTTTTCCGATCCGTAAAACAGTTGTAAAAAAACCAAAAAAATCAGTTTTTTTTTTCAAAATTATTAAATATATACGTTTTGAAAATTGTTGAATATATTCGAGCGAAAATAGGTACAGTTGATCGAATCGACGTTTGGTAAATCCTGATTCTTGCTAAACGTGTATTCTAGGTTTTTTTCGAATATTTCTTTTTTATTCGATTTCCATACGGACGTAACTGTTCACCTTCGAAATTATGGAGTCGTGTATCCAGGATTGGATGGTTTTCGTAACCTTCGGTGCTCGACGTTGACGGAGTATGAGAGAGAGACGGAGAAAGAGAAGAGATTAAGCGGAGCGGAAGAGGAGAAAAGAGAGGGCGAGCTCGTTACGTGGACAGAGGTCAACGCACGTGGGTGGCCTTTCGAGATTGGGCGATCCCCGAGTCCAAAGTCGCATCTCGAAGAGACGCTCTATCTCTCTCTCTCTCTCTCTCTATCTCGCCTTCTCCCATTTCAGCAGCGTCGAAAATTCGCGCCTTCATATTTATACGACGCGCCGTGGATTGTCGAGGCAACGAGAAGGAGAAAGAAGACAAAAAAACAAGGATTGCGAAAATGAGAGATTGCCGGGACACGGTGCGCGATATAAGCCACCGGAAAATAAAAAATGGACAGAGAGCCCGCCGCGGGGCTCGGCTTCTCGCGTTTCACACACGCGTGTCGATCAACCCGCTGTTTTTTCATCCCCCTCCTCCATTCCATCCCGCCCTCCCTTATCCACCTCCTCCCGCCGCCACATCCTTTTCTACTTCGCACGACGATATCGATCGAGCGTTTGTCAACGCGACGGGTCATATCGCGGGAAGGAAGCGAGAGAAGAAAACTTCCCCGCGAGAGAGACAGAGAGAATACCACCCTCCCCCCCTTGCGCCGCTTTCGTTTGACGAGGGCGTCCACGCAAGTTCGTGAAAAATCTCGTTACAAAACTCGAAGAAATAACAATTCCCCCCACCCTCCCCTTCACGTGTTCGAATATCAACGTTTCTCTCGAGTGCTTTTTTTTTCCATATCTAGTTTTTCGTCACGTGGCATGTATATTTTTTCACAATTTTTTCGTTCTCCCTTCCAAACATCGAAATTCTCGCTTCGACCGTCTCGAAACTTTTCCGTACCTCACCACTATCCTAAATTTGTTCCAACTGCGTTCAAGGGGGGCGGGGGAGGGAGGCACTCGTCACTACGAAATATATTCAAATTTCTATCCCACCGAGCCTTCGATCGAAGAGAAGCCTGAAAAAAAATCTCGCTCTCTGCGGGATTCGAACCGGGGACACACGAGTCGGGAGTCTCGGGTACCGACCACCGGTCTACAGCGCCCATCCCTTCTGTGTCTCGCAAAATTCCCAACCCTGGGTAAAACCGTCCCTGCGCAAGCGAGGCGTTCTCACGAAAAACAAATAAATAAATAAATAAATAAAAATAAATAAATAGAAAAAATCCGACCTATCGCGAATACCCCCGCTGCACTCTCTTTCCATACCTACCGCGTCGTAGTCTACACCCATCCGCAAACACGATTCCCGAATCGTCATCGAACCAAACAAAATCGCTTCTGGGTGAAATTTTCCAGTGGTTCGCAGGAGTTGTGACACGGGGTTTCGCCGCGAGGATTTAATGGGCAAAGGGGTTGCGCGATAGCTCTCGTGACGCAGCACCGAGAGACGGGCGTTGGAAGGAAAAAAAGGAGAGAGAGAGAGAGAGAGAGAGAGAGAGAGAGAGAGACGGAGAGATAAAGAGAGATGATGACGATGATACATTTTACTATGCCCAAGAATTAACTATCGGGCAATATAATAATCTAAACAAATATTGAAAATAATACAAAGATAATACAAAAAATTCAGAAAATAATAAAAATAATACAAAAATAATTAGGAGAGAGAGATAAAGAGAGAGAGATGATGATGATGATGATACATTTTATTATGCCCTAGAATTAACTATCTCGCAACATAAAAACCTTAACAAATATTGAAAATAATACGAAAATAATACAAAAAATTCATAAAATAAAAATAATACAAAAATAATTCGGAGAGAGACAAAGAGAGAGAGAGAGAGACAAAGAGAGAGAGAGAGAGAGAGAGAGAGAGCAAGGGTGGGGAAGCCCCGGCTCCGTGATGCATCGGGGCGCGCTACTTCTACTGGCCAAGAGAGAGAAAGAAAGAAAGAGAGAGAGAGAGAGAGAGAGAGAGAGAGAGAGAGAGAGAGAGAGAGAGAAGAGAGAGAGAGAGAGAGAGAGAGAGAGAGAGAGAGAGAGAGAGAGAGAAAAGCACGGACTGGGCGATTCCCGAGCCCCCACCCTCCTGACTCGTTCCGTGACCAACGCGTCGAGCTTCCCCCCTCCAGTGTCGCGCGTGGCAGGCTTCGTTCTCGCTCTAGCGCGTCGCCTTTTTCTCTTCGCGTTCGACCAGCCGCCCTTCCCCACCTCACCGCCCTGCCGAACCAGCACGGTCCCACTCCGGCGACTCCGCCCCCCCCCCCCCCTCCGCCCCTCCGACGCCCTGCTTCACCGCCGCGTCGCGCGCGCCGCGGCAACGTTGCCGGGTGTTACATAATAGCGGGGAGTCGAGGGCGCGCGCGGCGCGGCGTTGCCACGTCGATGACAGCCCGGGAGACGAGCGAGCGAGCGAGAGCGAGAGAGAGAGAGAGAGAGAGAGGGCGACGTTGCCAAGTCGACGGATCGCCCGGCCCCGCGGGTTTTGCTGGTCTCGCACACTTTGCCTAGCAGTAGTGGCACAAGTTTCGTATAAGCCTCGGCCGGGATACCCGAGAGAGCCAAGAACGAGAGCGCGCCCGATAGAGGAGGGAGAGAGAGAGAGAGAGAGAGAGAGAGAGAGAGAGAGAGAGAGAGAGGCTTCAAGGGCCTCGGGGAGAGCCGAGGGATTCGCGAGTACAGTCACTGGCACGATAACTACGGGAGCGATCTCCCGTAGTTATCGTGCTCATTCTTATAGTTTTAGTTATACTTATTTTCGATATTCGTCTTCATTTATTCTTAGTTTATTTTTTCGACATTTATTGGTATTTTTTATTACTATTATCTATTATTATTGTTATCTATCCTTGCCTTATAGCGTGCTAGGGCATAATAAATTATATCTATCTATCCATCTATCTATCTATCTCTCTTTCTCTCTCTCGATCCTTCTTGATAAACTATCCATCTACCAGTTTTCCTTCCTCTACCCCTCCCTCAGGGATTCCCTGGACGCGGACTTTTCAACCGTGATTTTTCGTCGAATCGCGACGCACAGATCAATTAATTCGCCTCGAATTAATCGAAAAAACGAAACAGTGGTAAGGATAAAGAAAATGCGTATTTTATCGAGGCAAAACTCATCTCCTGAGAGTGCGGGTGGGGATCGAGTAGAGTCAAAGGACGCGAGTGTCCATCGAAAGGGTTACAACAGCGCTCTCGGGTGAGAAACCAACGAAATTCGTTGCTTGGAAATTTTCGTCGATTTTCGACCTCCGAGCTTCGAGATATTTTCAACACCCAAGCGAATATACAAAAATTCAAATAGAATTGTATAATAGTAAAAAAAAAAGGATATAGAGATACACATATACCCGATACGATGTTTGACAAAGCGCCTACGAGTCTGATACAGAATCCCGATTCGACGGATGGTAACAAAAGCAAAGAACGGAAAGCGTAGAGGAGTTGGTTGAAAACGTGCACAGTGACGAAAATACGGTTAAGATGGGGCGAGGTCGATTCCGCGAAAGAGAATCGAGATTCCGATATCGAGAGAGGGCCCCCCGAAGAGGCCGGATTTGGGGAAAAAGGTGTAACGTGACACAATTAGGTCTTCGGTCCCTGCACATGGTGCGCGTTGGTACGGAGCGTGTCGTTCCGAGAGAGAGAGAGAGAGAGAGAGAGAGAGAGAGAGAGAGAGAGAGAGAGAGAGAGAGAGAGAGAGAGAGAGAGAGGAGAGAGAGAGAGAGAGAGAGAGAGAGAGAGAGAGAGAGAGAGAGAGAGATGGTGATGATGATATAGTTTATTATGCCCCAGTCGCAACTTTCGGACAAAAGAAAAAATAACAATTTGAAACATAAAACTTAAACCAAACTTAGCATGATAATAAGTACAGAATGATATAATGATAGCAACTTAAAGATAACGGAATGAGAAAATAAAAACAGAGAATAATAATAATAAAGCAAATGTTATATAATAAGGAAAACAAGAAAGAAAATAAAAGTAAAGATGAGATAAAAATTAAGTAAAATAAAAATATAGTAAACCTAACGATTACAATGAGATAAGATAATCCTAAACTTCGAGTAATTCGCAATTAAATAAATAGTCGTGCACTTCGCGTTTGAATACAGCAAGCGACGTCTCGAGAGACAGAGAAAGGGAGAGAGATGATGATAGATTTTAATATGCCCCAGTAATACTTTCGGGCAATCAAGTGCAATATACAAAAATAATAACAAATTATAAGAACATAAATAATAATAATGATACACATTGCAATTAATAATAACAACAAAGAACTAAGCAACGAAAAAACCAAGTCTAATAAAATAACAATACATTAGGAAAACTAGATAATACAATTCAAAATAATAATTCTATAATAATATTAATAGCATAAATGTATACAAATAAAAATAAAAGAAAAAGAGAGAGAGAGAGAATACGAAGTATTCTTATTTATTATTATTATCATTTATTACTGTTATTATTATTTTATTGTATTTTTTATTATCATTATTATTGTTATTATTCTTGTATTGTAATTTTGATTATCATTATTATTGTTATTATTTTTTGTCATTATAATAATAATTATTTTCTTTGTGTATAAGTTTAAGTTATGTTTAAGTTTCTACGTTATTTTTGTTACTTCTTTTTTTGCCCGAAAGTCTAAGACTGGGGCACAATAAATTATATAATCATCATCATCATCATCATCTCTCTGCGGGACCACAGAGCAGGGGTGCGAAGGACGGACCTTGGAAAGTACAAAAACGCGGTGCGTTCCCCTGTCCCGAGCAGCAATCTCTCTCTCTTTCTCTCAACAGAGATATAGAACCCGCGACGTTGCCGTCCGTTCTTCCGAGAGCGCAACAATGCTGTGCATCGTGGTTCCCGATACACGGCCGCGAAAGACAAAACAACAAAACAGAAACCAAAGCCTCCGGAGGCGTTATTCCAGATCTCCAGCTTACTTTTTTCGTTTCCAGGTTCAAAATCGATTTTTTTTTCGTTTCGTAAATATATTTCTTATGGGGGGAGAGAGAGGGGGGGGGGGGGAAGAGAGAACGCGTGGACAATAATGCGGAAGACGTAAAGGGGCGAGTATTATCATCGCACGCGTTCTCGGTGCGCTTCCTAAGGCAAACAAAAGCGGACGAACCAGAGAGAGAGAGAGAGAGAGAGAGAAAGAGAGAGGGAGAGAGAGAGAGATGATGATTTATACCTTGGTCGAAACCTCAAGTTTATATGGTACACATAAGAGAAAATAACATGGAAGATAATAACGAGTAATAATATCAAAACTAAACAATAATAAAAGTAATAATAATAATAATAATAATAATAATAATAATGGAAACAAACAATAATAGAAATAATAGCAATACCCGAAAATAGAATTGCGTAAATGACGATATGTAAAAGCAAACGGAAGAATAAAAAACAGAAGGAAAAAAAAAGAAAGAAAAAGAGAAATAGAAAGAGATATGATACGACGATAATTTTATTATGGCATAGTATCTCGTGCGCAAATTTACAAAAAAAAATCCAACAATTCCAAGAATGGTTCAGTTCATACGAAATTAGCACAAAAATAGTATAGAACAATACAAAAGTAATGCAAAAAAATAATAGAAAAACAATTATAAAATATAGAGAAATAATATAAAATAATTTCTAAATGATACGATATGATATGATAGGGGCGGAGTAGGAAACCCGAACTTCGATTGACCACAAGGTTCAAAATTCCGAATTTTAATAAGACCAAAACTACAAATTTCGTAAATGGTTTCGAAATTTGTTTGGGTTTATTTGAGTTGGTTAGTTCGATTTAAAACCCCTGATTTTAAACAAACCCAAACAAACCCAATCAATTTAGAAAATTTGTAGTTTCGGTATATTAAAATTCGGTATTTTGAGCATTCTGGTCATTCCGAAATTCGGGTATTATGTTTATTATGCCCTAGCCTGCTATTGGGCAAAAATGATGTTTCCCGAAGAAGAAAATAATAGTGAAAAAATCCCAATTGCAATAACAAATCACAGTAAAAAAAAAAAGTAAAATAAAATAATAAAATCGAAAAAAAGGGAAAGAAGAATAGAGAAGAACGAAGAGGATCGGAGGAGCGTGTTGCGACTACGTGGTTACACGAAAGGCGGCAAACGAGCGATCCGCTCTCGTGGCCTGCCTGACTGCGTGCTCGTTCGACTCGACGTTCCGTCTCGTTCTCTCTCTCTCTCTCTCCCGCTCGTGTTCTCGGTGAGTCTCTCTCCCGGTGTCTGGCGAGAGCGGCGTTGCCAGCCGCGTAGGTGTCGAGTATTCTTAGGCGAGTAGCCGGCAACGTTGCACACTCTCGAGTCTCTCACGAGGCGGCGAGGTTCGGGCCGCTCTCACTCCTCGTCGTATAACGTCGTCCTACACTTCTTACGTACTTCTGTGGGGCTCTCGGTCTCTCGCGGTGTGCTACGTACGTACCGAGGGGATACAACGGGCGCGCCCTCCTCTCGCCCTCTTCGCAACCTCGTATTTCGCGTTCACTGCCGCCTCGAGCTTCTTACCATTCAACAGACCACCACGACCAATGACATCCTCGTGGAGATCTCTCTACGCGTGCCGAACCAATATTTCCTAACCCGGCAGCACCCGGAAATTTTATCGCGACGATACGGCTCGGCCAACTTTCCCACATTTTTCGATTTATCTTTCGATGTTCCCACGAGCGTTTTCTACTTTCGTATGTTCCTTCGTGTGAACAATTAATCGCCTTTGAACTTTGAACAATAATTTATTCGTATGTCACTTTATAATCGAGAACAAATTTATGAATGATTAGTTAATGATTATTGTACGGTCGATTGTGCATTTTACGAATCAAATGTGGGATAAAATCATTGTAAAAAAATACTGGCTGTGGAGCGAAGAAAGATGAGCAGGAAGGGGAAATGATAGAAGAATTTCTCTCGAAGCGTGAGCTTCAGGAAACATTGGAATTCTAGACCCGGTGGGCAATTCCTCCCATTTTTTCCTCTCTTTTTCAACAAAATATTTTTCCTCTCTCTCTCGCTCTCTCATTTATTTCCCTCTCTCAAATTGGGACGAGGTTAAGCGGGTTTCGACCGTGCCGGTGAATAAACTCGGGAGGGTGTTTAAATATCGCGCAGCCGGCGTTCACCAATTTATCGATTTGCGCGGTTGCGGAGGCTACCCGCGCCACATACACGTATCCCGAGACCCGTACACGTGACCTATAGGGTGTCCGAAAAAAGGGTTATGGATAATTGGAGATTCGGATTCGAGACGAAATTCCGAGTCGAAAAGTGTCTCGTCGTTTTTTCCGTAGGTAGAGCGGTTCGCGAGTTATCGGTGTTTGAGCGTGCGAGCCAATCGCAGTTGAGATTCGCGCGGCTGCCCCATTGGTGGAAACTTTAACGACCGATAACTCCGCGAGTATCGGTCCGATCGAAAAACATCCAAATACTTTTCGACTCGGAATATCGCGGCGCGTCTGAAAATGCAATCATCCCCATCGTTTTTCTTCGAAACAATCTACAGGGAAGCCAAAATGTGTATCTTCCTTCATACCGTCGAAACTCTGGAAGCAATTACAGGTTCGCTTACGTGAGATAACAAGAACATCCGGAAACCAATGTTTTTCTTACCGAGAAAGGGAAATATAAGAAGAACGCCCAAGCACCGGAGGAAACGAACGGTGAAAGAGGGAGAAAGAAAACGAAGAGAGGAAGAATTGGAAACGAAGTTTCGCCAACTGGAGATATTATCCAGCGAGGAGAAAAACATCGCCGCGGAAGTTCTTGCGCGAGGGAGAGGAACGGGAAAGAGGGCAGGGGGGGGGGGGGGGGGGGGGTTGCCGCGAACGGGGCAAACGAGCGGCAGAGCAGGCAGCAGCAGCAGTACCGGAGCAGGAGAGAAATGGGGTTGGGCAAGATGGGGCCGCGAGGTTGGAAGGTGCGGGGAGGGGGAAGATGGCCTACCGCGGGGCGCGCGCGATCAATATACCAAAATACGCCGGCAACCCGTCACACAGACACGCACCCATACTCGCCTCTCTCTCTCTCTCTCTCTCGCTCCCGCTCATCTTCTCGTGTGCCACATACTCGGCATAGAGAAGAAAGAGCAAGCAGTAAGAGAAACGGACAAAGATACCGACCGACCAAGGAAGAGAGAGAGAGAGAGAGCGAGAGAATAGTGTACAGGAGAGAAACGGGTTAGTGCGCGGGCGCGACACACACGCGGACCGTAATATCGCACGCATACAGGAAGTATCGTCGAAACGCGAACCGCCCAAGTCGCGTCTACGTATTCCCTATTCCAACTTCAATATATACACATATAAAAGCGTATCTATAACGATGAACGTGAGTAAACAGATCGAACGAAAAGTCTCATCATTACGGTCCGGAATATTTATGATTATTATTCTTATCATTATTATTATTATTTGTCATTGTTAACATTGACATAATAATATTACAACATCGACAACGACAATATTAATAATAAGTATTCCATTCCACAACAACAACAACAACAACAACAACAACAACAACAACAACAACAATAATAATAATAATAATATAAAAAAATGAAATTGAAAATATTTAAAAAATTTGGAAATAATAATAATAGTCATCATAACCATCGGTCCAGTCGATGATTACGGAGACGATGATAAATGTTCCACGATTACGATAAGGCTAGCCACAATAATATTAATAATTATTATTATTATTGCAAATGTTTGAATCAATGACGATTACGATCGTAACAAGAGGGTCCCAGAGTCACGACGAGAAGTTTCTTCAGGATCCACGTTAGGTAACGTCTGAACGTTTTTTTTTTCTTTTTTTTTCGTTGGATTTTTCCAGTTCCCGATAATGAGCCATTCTCGGATGACAGTTCGGAGACACCCTGTACACGGAGGGGGATGGTAGAGGGGAAATGGGGTAGGGGGAAGGAACGGAGAGACGACAGAAGCGGCGGTAGCCAGCAATAGCAACGGGCAGCAAGTACAAGCGCGGGGTCACGGGCTTCGGTCCTCTCTCTGCTCTCCTCGCCATCTTGAGTCGCGACACATCCAGCCCATTTCTCTCTCTCTCTCTCTCTCTTTCTTTCTTGTACCCTCACTCCGGTCGCTGTAACTCGCCCCTCGCCTCGACACACGATTTGCCCATTCATATCGAGGAATATTTATGGACAGCCGATGATTCTTCCACTGACCGATCTTCGGCCCCTTCCGAGACCTTTCAGGTAAGAAAAAAAGCCAAGAACGTGTTCGAGCTCTTCGACTTCGTTGCTGTCTCCGTCTATACATCGTGCTTCGGATTTCATAAATATTATTTTCGTAATAATTGAATAGTAATTGAAATTGAATAATAATTGAAATTGAATAATAATTGAAATTGAATAATAATTGAAATTGAATATTAATTGAAATTGAATAATAATTGAAAATTAATAAATAATTGAAAAATTAAAAATCAATTCGTAATAATTGAAAACATTGAAGATATAATATATTTAAAGAGTCAAGAAGTTATTAATTGTTCAATTATCAATCGTCATGGAAAATGAAAAAGGCAGTTTTGAGCTCATCGATCATTCGATTATTAAATAGTGGAAAAATTCGGTTTTATAGAAACAGGTGAAATTAGAGAAAAAAAAAGAATTGAAATAAAATAATCTCTTCAATTTGAAAAATGTCCTTATAAATGGTATGTACGAAAAGTGAATAATTGTTTTTCAACGAAAGCAACGACAAAGAAAAATTCTTGGTTAATGATACAAATCCATCGACGCTTGCAAAGAGATTCAACGTTTCCGAACGAGAATGAAAATTGGAAGACCAGCCAAGGCTGGATATTTAGAATAATCGAAGAAGGTTTCAACTTGGGTTTGTTTGGGTTAAACGCGGAAGGGTTCGAACTAAACGGAACAAAAAAAAACAAACAAAAAAAAGATCGACCGATGAAGTCATGCACGTTTCGTACATTTTACATTTTTTGAACAAAAAAAAAAAAAAAAACTTCACTCCCATAAAAAACCAATAATAATTTACTCAAAAGAACAAAACCTAAAACCAAACGTTTTTACCTTTTGACCGAAAATCTCGAGAAAAATATACATCACCGATTTATTCGAATTTTCATTCCGATCGATCTACGATTCAGACCCAAACTTATTTTTCCCCATTTTTCCCCAAATCTAGTGAAAAACTGAAGAAACAAAAAAAAATTGGAAAAAAAAACAGAAAAAAAAGTTTTGATTGCCTCGCAACTATACGAATTTCGAGTTTTTTTTAATAAGCGTTGATTTACCAAACGCCGGCCACCGGGTTGAGCGTCGCTGCTCCGTGTCACCGTTAGACCCCCCCTCTCTTTATCCCCACCCCCCCCCCCCTTAAACGGATGGATACACACACGCGTTCGCTGGCACAGCGCCTGGCACCGTCTCCACACACGGTCCTTCTTATCCATCGGACTCTCTCTCGAAAAAAGTGAAAAATAAAAAAAAAATTTTTATATTTTCAAAAACAAAAAAAGATCGAAAAAAAATGAAAATCGTCTCTTTCGCGGTGCAACATTAAAAACCTCCCTCGCGAATATTCTCCCGAGTCCGTTAGAAATCCAGAAAATAAACAAGGAAACGTTGAGAAGATGAGTCGGAGGGGAGAGGAGAAGGAAAAAAACAATTTTCGTTGAAACATTCGAGAGTACAATGGAAAATGGAAAAAGGAAAGAAAAAAGATGAAAGTTGGATCGTAATTCGAAAATATTCCTGTAGTACGAGAAACGAGCGACGAGAGAGAGAGAGAGAAAGAGAGTAGCGAGTAAACTCGATGGTTTTGTTGGTTTGCTGGTTTGCTGGATGGTTTGGTTTGGATGGTTTGTTTGGGTTTGCTCGGGTTTGTTCGAAGGAAAATAAAACACGAAAATAATTCGTTCAGTGCAATGAAGAGAGAAAAACAAAAAAAAAATAGCGAACGTTCGATGAAAACTGGATTAGTTAAATAAACAAGAAATTCAACATTTTCGAAAAGAAAAAAAAACATCAAGTTTTCAGCGCAGAAACAAAAGTCAAATATGTAAATAAATACATAAATAGATAACGGGGCAATTTTTCTCTCCTCCAATCTCGTTACCCCGAAAACCTTGCGATCATCGCGAACCCAAACAAAAAAAGAAAACAATTAAAAAATAAGTAAAAAAAAAGAAAATAAATAAAAAAATAAGTAACAAAGAAAATAAATAAAAAACAAGTAAAAAAGAAAACAAATAAAAAAGAAGTAAATAAAAGAAAACAAATGAAAAAGAAGTAAATAATAGAAAACAAACAACAAAATAAGTAAAAAAAAAAACAGAAAATAAAAATAGAAGTGACAAATACATCGATAAAACAAACGGAAGAAGATCGGCGTCGGAGGACAGCGAGAATTTTCTCGGAGTCAAGGAATTTCGAGGAACATCTCCGTCCGTAGTCGATACGACGATCCTCGAGTTGAGAGTCACCGAGCGGAACAATAAACTCGGCGTGTACGCGCGCGCGAGTGCGAGAGAGAGAGAGAGAGAGAGAGAGAGAGAGAGAGAGAGTCAGCAGGGCCTCCTCTGCTTTCAAGATGGCGCTGGCTCCGCCGTCTATTATTACATCGCGGGGCACGAGCGTCGAGTAGGGGAACTTCGGACAGCCGCGAGGGGCAGGGGGCGGGGGGGGGGGGGGGGGGGGGGGGGGGGGGGGGGGGTGGACGTACAAGTGCAAACGAGATTGTAGGCCTCGTGACTGCTATGACGAATCCACCTCGCTCTCTCGTTCACTGATAACGCACCAATAACACAATAAAAATGAAAAAAAAAAGATATAAAATTAAATAAAAAAAAAAAACCGAATAATCGATGCTTCGAGTCCGGTAAGAAAAAAAAAAACTTCTCCCCTCCCCCGCGCGCTGTTGACGATTTTGCATCGTTTTTCGCCTGACTTATCGCGTCGGAACGAACGCGCCCGGGGAATAACCGAAACGGGGACGAAAAGGTCGTTGCGTATGCGCCGGAGAAACAGAGAGAGAAAGAGAAAGAGAGAGAGAGAGAGTGATTTCGTACTCTGGAGGATAACACTCCCTAATACCGTGCCGAAAAATATACAAAATAATGACAATGTTCAAAGAATAAGTACGGGTTTCAATGAAATAATTAAAAAAAAAAACGCAATAGTAATAAGAATTGAAAAATAAGAAATAATAAGAAAAATAATCAAGAGAATAACAATATAATAATAATAATAATAATAATAACCCTTCATCCCGACTCATGGGTCGTTTTCGACCCAAGCGAAATTTCAAAGTGCTGTAATTTTTCGTTAGGTACCTCCAGATTTTCAATAACAAAAGTATAACAATTTTTTTTTTATCAAAATATTTCTATTGCCGCTTCAAGTTGAAGGTTGAAAGAAGCTCAGTGATTTTTTTTTTTTTTTAGATTTTTTAAAGCGTTTTTACTGATCCGAATAACGCAAAGATGAAAACGACCCATGAGTCGGTATGGAAGGTGCCGAAAATATGAGTCGGGATGAACGGATAATAATAATACCAATAATAATGAAAATTAAATAAAATTATTTAATAAAAAATATAGAATATTCATAGGAACCGGCTAAAAGCCGAGAATTGTGAAAGAAGTGTGAAGAAAATAAAAATTAAAAAAATAAGAAGTAATAAGAAACGATAAAAATAATTTAAAAAATAACAACAACAACAACAACAACAATAATAATAATAATAATGGCAGTAATTATTCTGAGAAACGATGATGATGATGGCGATAATGATATGATTTATTATACCTCACTACAATACACTTTCTGCCAAAAAAAAAAAAAGATATAAAAAATAATATAGTATAGTAAATAATACACAGTGAAAAACTGCGGTAATAATGATAAAAGTAACAATGATAACTAAATAAAATACAAACTGAAGTAAACTCGACAAAAATAACAATATAAAACTGTCAACTAGAAAGAAAGAGAGAGAGAGAGAGAGAGAAAGAGAGAAATCTGATCGGCAAGTTGAGACGCACTGTCGAACAATAACTTCGTCCCGCGTAGCGAGCTCTCAAAATGGCTGTCCTCCGCCTATTATTACTTCGAAAGAAAGAAGAAAAAAAAACAAACGTGGCCGAGCGCGGGGAGGTTAGAGCGAGAGGGGA
>JAPYZJ010006732.1:0-16371 GCA_030522765.1 Ophioninae sp. B BG-2022a | reverse complement strand
GGAGTGGGTGGAAGTGGAGGGCGAAGGGAGGGCGAACGGAGGGCGAGGGGAGGGCGAAGAGCTGGAGGCTGGAGAAGTGATTCGGTACTGAAACGCACGGATGGGGTGTTGATGTCGAAGAAGTTGAGGATACTGGGCAATGTTTGGAAGATTTAATAAAAATTGATGCGGACCGAAATGAATAGAGTGGAGGGGAATATATGAGTGCTCGTTTTTGGAAAGTGTTTTTTTTTTGTGATGGATACGATATCAATGGTATCTTCCGGTTCCATCGTGATTCTTTTTATTCTTGATGAAAGTAATAAAATAGTTGCAGATTTTATCTCGAACCTTTAACCCATTAACCGCCAAAATGAAATTAGCCATAGTATATTAATGAAATGTTTATTTTTATATTGTTTACGAAACAAAAGAACGAAAAAGTACAAAAAAAAAACATGAGTAGGCTACCTTTGAGGGAGGTGTACACAATTGGGTACAGTAGTATATCAGAGCATATATTTTTTTTCAAAACAAGTTTCAAACCTCTTATTCAATATTTATTTTATAGCCACGGATATATGCTTCCGAAAAAACATATATTGAAATACAAATATATTATTTTAAACAATAGAAATACAAATCTGATCCTACTTACTCGTTATCGCCGCAAAACTCGAAGTTTACAATCCTCGACCTGACAGTTTTAACGTACCTACCCTCCACTATTAATGATTAATTATTAGCGTTGCATGTCTTCTTACCAACAACGGTCAAATAATTATGTTTGTTATAAAAAATTAACAGCTACCTTAATTTTTACTGCTGTACCTGATAAGGAAGTGTTTTTTATCCTATTGTTTTTTATTTTGCAACATAAACCTCGTTTTTTAATCGTCACAGTAGCCCCATTCTCTACCCCCATTAAATTCCATTTTTTACCTCCCCCTTGTGCATTTTTTAATCGACAAAAAAAACAAAAAAAATCCTTATTTTCTCAGTAAACGCGTGTCGGCGGTTTTAGGTGCTTGTACGTACTCGAAGTTTGCAAAAGTCCGCTGATACGTGCTATATTGGCGATTTACGCGAAGTGTGAATAATTGCTGGTGTCGCGGAGAAATGAGGGGAGGGGAGGGGGGGGTGGACTCGTATCGAGTACGCGACGAATATACTGTTGTTGCCTGTGTACTTTATTAAGATGTTGGGAGATTAAAAAAATGTGAAAAAGATAATAAATTTAATCCGGGCTCGCGGGCAGGATCGAGAGGGAGGTTGGCGTCTCGAAATCAACCGGCGATCATGTATACCTCGCGCGTTGCCTCGTTTCGTCTCGCCTCCGTGAACTTTAATCCGCTCGCGCGTTCGCTCACGCTCGCGAAAAAAAAAGGAATGGAAAAAAAACGCTTCCTGATTAATTATGACCCGGCGTACAACCGAACGGCCGAGTCGGGGCTGGTGCGTTGGCCTCGTAATTGCTAATTAGTTGACGTAACGCTGGTAATAACAGGACTACGATCCCCTGGATTCCCGATGTGCTATTTCTTTTTTTTTTTTGCGTAACGATGTGTACACCCAAATGCAATGTAATTTGTTATTGTGGTTTTTCGATTTTGGAAACCTCTTGATTTTTGCGACAATCCATTTTGGGGATACTCGATTTCGAAAATGCTCCGGAATTGTCATTCCTTTTTTTTTCAAAATTTCAAATTTCAATTACTCCCGTTTTCTATTCTTCATTATTTTATGCCACTTTTATTTTATCGTTTTGACGCGATTTTTGAAATTATTTTCTATTATTTTTATGCAATTTTTTGGGAATCGAAGTTTTAGATAATTAATACGATATATTATTATTTACAAATAATATTATTTAGTATTTAATTAGACGATCGATACAATAATACTGTTATTTAAAAAATAATATTTCGATTCAAAAAATCTTCGTAGTTGTTAATATGAAATATATACTTAAATATATTGCATAAATAAGTCACACTTTTATATATTTTCAATATCCCGCCATCTTGTGAAAAATCTCAAAAAACATTCTGACGAGGAACCATAACTTTGACGGTAGAGCGTTACGAATCAATTTTTTTCATCTATGAAAAACTGCTTTAAAGGTTGAAATCACCCTTTTCAGTGAACCATGTCAAGGGCTGTTTCTGGAGTTTCAGAGTGTAACAGAAACGAAAATTCTTGTGCAAAGCGATCGAAAATCAACTATGGGCAAAATGAAAGAAAAAAAAACAAAAATTAATGGATGTGGCTTCCCTTCGTTTTCTTTTACCCTACGTATAAGAGGGGTGCACTGAAGTGAATGGGCTGGGTATCACTTTGAAGATGGAATCCAATTAAAGTTCACGTATTTTTGCATTCTTCGTTGGAAAACAAGTTTAAAGAGGTTTTTTTTCAGTTGGCTCATTGTAACTGTAATTAAGGACATAGTGCAACGTCCATTAGCCCAACTTTTCCTCAAATCTTCGATCCGCATTTAAGAAAAAGATAAATCGAAATCGTTTTTATAGGTTTTGAGTTATAAACGTTATGAGATTGCGACAAAAGTTCTTTTTTTTTTTTTTATCAAAATTCATCATTTTTATTGCAAACGAACTTTGTGGGTCTTCAACAAAAATAATAAAAACCATACAGGTGAGTTCTGTATACTAAATTGGTAAACAAACACCTAAGCAGTAGAATGGCTAATGAACAAGAAAAAAATCATTTTTTGATCCATAAATATTAATAAATATTCGTTAATTAACTTTTAGTATTGGGTAAATCGTTTTATCAGATGACCTTTGGTCCTCAAATGACCAATGGACTATCAAATGAAAACCTCAAAACTTTTCGTCCACTCGTGACTTTTGCACCTTTTTACTGCACGACTCGTTCTACAGGGTGTCCCAAAATGTACACAATTGCTTTACTTCCTTTTTTCGTTACCATTTTGTCGTTTTTGCATGTACATTAAAAATTCTATTTCAGCCAGTTGATAGTGGCATACTCAAGGTAAAAATTCAAAATTTGATTTTTTTAGATAACCAATTTTTGAAATTTCAATAGCAGCGTAGAGGCGTTGTATTAAAATGGTGTTTTTTCATGTCAAAAGTGCATAAAATAAAAAATAAAAAATTGTTCAATGTATTTCAAGAGGGTATTTATTAAGCCTGACTAACCCTACATCAAAAATGAGATTGAAGTTCGCAATGTTTAAAAATTGAAAAATGATTATTAAAAAAAATGTCAAAAAAATGTTAAATGATTATTTTTTAATTTCTTAATTTCTTGCACTGCAATCGTAAGTAAAATTCCTCAATAATTATACAAATCTTTATGGTGATAACCTAGAATTCAAATCTGAAAAAAAACTATTTCGTCAAATAATGGATCTAAGAAAATGAAAAAAATGAAAAAAGAAATATTTCATTGCCTCGCAACGATACGAATTTCAAGTCTATCAAAATCCTTATTCCTACTCTGATAAAAAATTCATAAAAATAGCCTTTTTGGACAAGCAACATTGATGTTCGCATCCTTGTTTCTGGCAAGGCTAAATGACTGGAAAAATATTAATTAGCAGGTATTTCCGTGAGTCCGGAGGGCTCGAGCACCTGGGAATGCGCGAAGAAAAAAAAAAAGGGCGCATCTGCGCAATAACCTCGCGATGGTCGGGGCAAGTTACCAAGATCTCGGTTGAAAAAGTACCGTTCGGTACAACAGTGCCATTACCGTACAGGCAATCGTTGGGTTATCCACAATAAAACTCGAGGCCTTTAAAGACGGTTGCTAACAAGGATCACCACAATACAGCCCAATTACGTTCTGACAGGGGGATATCAGGTGCCCAAATTAAATAAAGTTTCGAGTAGGGTGACCAATTACGAACTCGATCGGGATTATTAACGCGCCATGACGGAACGTCAACACTTTTTCAACATCGAATATAATTGTGTGAAATTCGACGTGAGAGATTCATCGAGTCTCGTAAAATCAAGTGTGCCATGACGTCTTCGATAGAACGTGAAATATTGATTGGCATTTCGGATTCGAAGATTTCATCGTTGCAACCCAACGAAATTTATTTTTTCTCATTTTCATTTCCAAATTTCCGATGTTTCGGGAAATATGTTTTTTTTGCGAATTGTAAATCACGAGATTTCAAAAGGTCGTAGGGTGAGCTTCTTGTAGGTTATGGGGATTCAATCGGTGTGTTGGGAAAAGGTTTTTACCTGATTTTAATAATAGCGTTGAATTTGTATCGATATCTCGTCCAGTTTTCCCGGAAAGTCCACTTGAATAATCGCAAAAAAAGAGGCAAAGGGGTGAGGAAAAAAAAAGTTTTAAATATCGATGATCTAATTTTAAAATTCGGCCAAAAATCGAAAAATCATCGGAACGTGATAATTCAACAAGCATTTTGAAGAGAAAATTATAACAAAGAGATTGAGCATACAGTGAAGTGCCAAATCCTAAAATAAAAAAAGTTACCGATGATTTAGTGAAAAAACTTTTTCCCCTGAAAATCCAAAAACGATTTTCCATTTTTTACATTTTTTCTATTGATTCATTTCTATGTAATTTCATCCCCTGAGGACGAATCTACCATTCACATCCCGAAAAAAACCAAAATTTCCATGAAAAAATCGTAAAAATCTTCTAAAAACATGATTTTTTTTGCTGTGTGTCCCATTTCACGAATGACATTCCCCCTTGAGACAACCTGTATAAATTAAGATATCCCTCATATGAACTTTTTCTTTTAATCAGCAATAAATAAGAAAAAAATCGTGTCTATATAAGGCATGTTCAAGTACGCATGCGCTCAGAAATGTACGTTCGTACATCAAGCCCTGTATCAGCGAGGCGTCGATCCCGACATTTTTCGCAATAGTCACAAATCTATATCTACATATCTATATCTATATAAATATATAGATCTTCCATATATGAGTATATATATGTATATAGATCAATATACATAGATTTTCTACATATATAGATCTTCCATATATGAGTATATATATATTAATATATATAGATTTTCTACATATATATACATACAGATCTATATACATATACACGACGAATGATCATGATTGATGATGATGACGATGATAATGATAGCGAAGAAACCGCGTAGCCCGTGAATAGAAAATCGTCGACGGCAATATACAAGCCATCTGCTTGCATCCCCACGAGGGCTCCGCAGCACGAGAGGTTCGAGGGAAGCGGAGGTTCAACGAAAAAAGAAAAAGAATTCGAGCTGGCTATACGAGGAGCAACCCACATCCACGCATTTCCTCTCTCTCTCTCTCTCTCTCTCTCTCTCTCTCTCTCTCTCTCTCTCGCTTTCTCTCCGCAGATCGCCTCACGTTCGTAACGCACATGTGTCTTGTCTATTTTTTGTGATATTACCTCCGCGACTTCGATGACGTTTATGAAGAACATACCGGTCTTTGTGGCCATCGATATATTCCAGATCAGTATTTTCCACCGGTTTTTTTCCGGCGTTGGAAATAAGTAACGCATTATTGTACAAACGCCAAAATAAATTAACAAAAAAAAAAACGAGCCAAAAAAAACAGAATGAAAATAAAAAAAACAATTTTCACCCTTTATACCGACTATATATTCGGCACCTTCTATCCCGACACGTGGGTCGTTTTCGTCTTTGCGTTATTCGGATCAGTAAAAACGCTTTAAAAAATCGGAAAAAATTCATGAAGCTTCTTTCAACCTTCAACTCGAAGCCCCAATAGAAATATTTTGAAAAAAAAAATCAAAATTGTTATACTTTTGTTATTGAAAATCTGGAGATACCTCACGAAAAATGACAGCACTGAAATTTCGCTTGGGTCGAAAACGACCCATGAGTCGGGATGAAGGGTGAAAAAAAAAATGGTAATAAGAAAAAGATCGTTGACTCGTAAGCGTTGCGTGGATTTTCTGAACGTCACTCGGGATATGAATAAAGAAGGGGACCGCTCGGTGGAAAGGGTAGAGACGAGAATAACACAGAGGCGAATTAGCTGCTACTCCCGTGACTACCGGAGGGACAAAAAGCTTGAGTAAAGCCGAAACCCGGTAGAGAGAGAGAGAGAGAGAGAGATCGAGGCACCTACCGAAACATAAAGGACCCTCTCGAGTGACCAGTCGAGGAGCCCGAGGGATTGCCCGAAAGCATATCGGTGCTGTACAACCGGAGAACCGCGGAAGGAATCGAAGGGCCACCATGGGGGAGGAGGTCGAATCGATAACTACCGCAACTACTTATTGACTCCTCGATTTATCTCTTTTTTTTCTTGTTCGGTTGAATAACTCTTTCTCGTATTCCTTTGGCCAGCCGAAATCATGGTGTTTCGGTGCGGTCTTCTGGATCTAGTGGAGCATTGGCATGGGATGAAGGAGGAGGGAAGGATTCACATTGGGAACTCAGCGTGAGTCCAAGTCGAGAAAACTTGGCATTGATCGAAACTCGTGAGGAGGTTGGCTTAGAACCTCCTCTGCACACAAACCTCAGGCAGTCCGTTGATGACGTTAAGGATCTCGAAAATCTCCGAGTTCCAGGTTTACCTGAACGGAGATTAATGTCGAAAAGATGAAAAAGTTAACTCGCCGATATGTCCGGTTTAGGAATCGGAATAAAACGAATGAGCAGTACGAGGGTTTGTTTGGGTTTGTTTAGGTTTGGATGACATCGTTTTTTCTCGCTTCAATACTTTTCGTCAAAAAAGACATCCAGCTAGCTAGGAGAGACCGGGGACAAAAGTAACAGTTTGTACACCATACCCGATTTTTCGTCAATTATAATATTTGTGATAAAATAAATACAGCTATATTAAACTTTCGTTTATATTCTAAACATGTGCTTTATAATTTTATCTAATATATTTCGGTTCGACCCCATGGTCAGGGCGAAAGTAACAAGGCGTGGGTAGAAAGTGACACCATATTAGTTCTGCCCAATGCTATAAATACAATGAAAAACAACACAAAATTAAATCGAATTATTTAATTCAAAGTTATACTACAAAAACAATGAACTTTCTAATTAAGTTTCACTTGAGATTCGAGTTTCTATCCAGTCGAACATCAAGAAAAATGTACTTCTTGATCATTAGTTAATTAACAAATTAACACGTTACTTTTGTCCCCGGTCTCCCCTATATCGTGTTGGAGCCGGTAAGCTAATTTTAATGAATACATAAAAAGCTCACCGCTTTCTTAAAATCGTCAATTTTTGGTAGCAATGAAAAATGAATGGAGACGAAGACTATTGGTTGCATTCCGAAGAAGCAAACTTCGTTTTGCATCAGTGGATGGAGGAGAATTCGGAATTCACTCGATGCAACCTCAACGTCAGAGCTGCGTCGGTGATCTTTCTGTACCCCGTCGTGCGCAGCGATGCGCGGGATAACCCATACGAGTTACGCCTTCCAAAAAAAAAACAAACAAAAAAAACAAAAAACAAACAAAAAGAATCACCATTGGAAGGTTAGAAGGTCCGGACTTTGGCAAACGCGATTTCGAGATTAATTGCTTCGACGTTAGTTGCAACTTGATGAGGGATTCTGTGACCAAGAAGTGGACAAAAGGCGAAGAGAAGAGAAAATAAGAAGAAAGGTAGATAGAAGAAGCCCTCAGGAGGAGGGATCTCTTGACAACTCGTTAAACATCAAAAATCACCAAAAATCGTATTACCCCAAGGGTTGTCGATTTTTCCAAGTTTCTAAACTGGAACGACGGAGGGGCAAGGGGATGAAGAGTTTACGGGCCCTCTCGTAAGCTTTCGAGTCGTTTCTTCTTCTCGTTTTTTTTTTTCTTCTTTTTCCTCTTCTTCTCATGATGGCTTCTACATATACGTATTATCTTCCATTCTTGCGAGGCTCTTCTATATATAAGCGTTCATTTGTAAGCGCAGCCATACGTAAACGTATGTGTGATCGTGTCTTGAATTGATCGACGTCCGAGTAAGAGCCGCCGGGGCCAAAAGCCATTCGTGGGCGTATTAGGCACCCTGACGAGCGTTCACAACCCTCCACCTTCTGGTGGACGTCTCCTTTCCCCCTTCTCCTCTAACCCCTCCACAAACCATCTTTCCCTCTTTCCTTCTTCTTCCTCTTTCTTCAACCAATCTTAATGTAATCCTGTCTCGTTCTCTCGCTCGCGTTCTTCGACTTACGACAACGACGACGTCGAGGACGACGACGAGGAAGACGACGCGAGACGGAGAGAGACGGAGAGATGAATAGTGAGTGAGACCGGTCGGAGCGAGAGGAAAAGAGGGACCCTCTTATATACCCGAAATGATCGACGGTCGGACCAAGAAGAGCCGCAGAAGCGATTCCAGCACGTTGGATGAACCAGCGGTTCTCATAATATCAAAGAGGAATATTGTTTTTACAATTCGGTTCCCGTTCGAACGGTCACCGTTACGCCTCGGCTATTTTTCGTCTTTCGTATGCACTTTTTTTTAAACGTCTTCTTTTTCTTCGTTTTCTTCGACTTCTTCATTTTTTTCTTTTTCTTCTTTTACGGTAACCATAGAAATTCCTATACACGACGGGAGAAACGTATCTAATCGTGGAAACTGGACAAGATAATCCGGAGCTACAACAATGATAGGGACGAGCTTGGATCGAACTTGAAGAAATATAGTTTTTTTTTGTGGCAGATACTAAGAGCGGTGACCGCTTACGACTGGAGTGACAGGCCGGTGTAGATACGAAGCCGAGAAAGGCATGCATCACAATCTGTTTTTAACCCTAGATAGATAACCATGTTTGAGTGAGCATATTTTGGATTTTGTGTATATTAGGTTTTTCAATGTGATATTATGTCTTAGTGTATGTAATTTTATTGTGAGCAAATGAAAAACATTAGAGTTTAGTCATATTTTTTATTAGAAAAGAAATTAAAGAACAAAACAAGGTACTTCTTACTTTACAAAACTTTACAATTTTTAAAAATCGATTACGTCGTTTCGACGTAGGTTATCTATGAAGGGTTAAAATAGAACCAACTGTTTATGAGAAAATTGGATTCAAAATTTTGGTAAATCGATTTTCTACACAACCTCGAGTATAATAATAGTTCAATTTTCACCAACGTTTTTCGTAACACTATTTTGTCATTAGTTTTTACCAACAATTATGTCACGCATCAGAACCTGTTTTTGGAAAAAGAACCAACCGTTTGTGAGAAAATTGGATTCAAAATTTTGGTAAATCGATTTTCTACAGAACCTCGAGTGTAATAATAGTTCAATTTTCACCGACGTTTTTCTTAATATTATTTTGTCATTAGTTTTTATCAATGATGTCAAGAGTAAAAAAAATCCGAAAAATTCAAACACATTTTTTGATGACTGAAACGCGATAAAAAAAAAAGGTTTGGCGAAGCTTTAAATATAACTTATCTTTCTTGCAGAGAAAATCTTGGTTTTCTTTTTGGATCATACGGATCCAAAAAGAATTATTGAATTATGAATTATTAACAGCCTTTGAACTCTTTGGTACTTGTGAATGAATAATTGAAAATTTTCGAGAAAATCAATATCCGCGATAACTCCTCTCCGTAATCCGAATGTACGAGTTTTTCGCAAGATTCAGATATTCTATTTGTAAATTCAGAGTACTACGAGTAAGAGGAGGTTCGATGATTATCGGGCTTGAATATCGGAATGAGAATGGGATACGACAATAGAATATGGATTGAGCGGCAAAACTTGTTTGGGAAAAGTCGTGATCAAAGATCGAAATTCGTTGGCCCGAGACACAAAAATAGTGTCAGCTCGACCGTGGATATTTCCGGGATTCGATAAGGGGCTAATTTCCATTTTGATATTTGCATGTCGGGGCCATTGCCTTTCCTCTTTCTCTGACGTTTGTTTCTTTTTTTTTATCCTTCTCGAAATGTTTAAAGTTGCGACGTGAAATTTTCGAAAAGGCAATTGGAATGCTTCACTGTCCGATCAATGCCAGGTTAGATAACGAAATATATCGATAGGAAATAGAAATAAAAAGAAGCAACAATCAGCTGCCCACTTAATGCCCGGTTAAACCGGATTAACTTGCCGTCGTTATCAATCGCCTACACTCCCGTGTTTCAGTCGAGAAAATCCGGAGAAATAAGATACATAGAAATTATCATCGTCGTGTTTACGCCTCGGCCTTGGATCAAAATCGAACCGCGCGTGAAGTTACGCTCGTCAGGTATCCCGTCTCGAGTCCGAGCTGCGAATCGTGCCCTGATAAAAGCGGATTTATTGGAATCAACTACCTGCCATACAAAGTACGTATCACGCTTTTACGTGATGTGATAAGAATTTACGCAAAATCACTGCTCATTCTCTTGATTTTTCTTCGTAACACCCCTTAATTTTTTTCTCCAAGATTCTACTTCAAACGCTCGACAAAAGACTATATTATGCATTTTTTTTTATTGAATTACGAATAATGATTTTGACGTAGGTTTGTTAGGCTTCACAAATACATTGTTGAAAGTCATAAAAAAACTTTTTTAGGATCTTTTTTTCATTTATTTACACAAAACCCTAGACGAGGACGCGACAGAACTTTCTCGTACGAGAAAGTGTTTAGTGGATCTCCGCAGGTGTCCATATCAGCTTGAGTAGTTGCCACTCAACATGACAAAGTAAAATAAACTCAAGAAAACACGTAATACTGGATTCTAAAAAAGCACAGTAAAAAATAAAAAAAAACATTTAAATCGAATATAAGAATTTCTAGATAAATAATTATTTTTACTAATTAATTAATCAACAACAAAGCCAACAAACCCAACCACTGGGCAATGAAAACTAATAATTAAGCACTCAATAATTAAAACGTTATCGGCGATAGTTAATTAAATCAATATAATAAAAACTTCTAAATAATCAATTAAATAAAAATCATTAAAACTTCGACGTAAATAATTCATCAAACAAATCATTTAAAAAACAACCAATAATGGAAACTTCAATTGTAATCACATCCATGTGAGTATCATTATTGAAATCCTGTCCGCAAAATGGAGGGATCAAAAAATAGATCAAGGATCGTCTTCAAAGTAGCCAAAAGAATGACATTGAAATTCACATTTTTGTTGCCAAATTCAAACCACGAGAATAGTGCAGCTATTTTTTCTGAATTTTAATTCAGCTAACTATTCATTTTTTAAAATCTTTTTTTTCAGCTGATATAAATAATACAAAATATAAATAAATTACATTTATACATAAATTTTCTACATTTAAAAAAAAAAAAGAACTGATAAGTTGATACAAAATAATGTTTAGTGGATTCAAGCTAAATGTACAAAATACAATTTTGGAGGAAAACGAAATAAAAAAAACTGATTGTTGCGTTTCAAGGATCGAAGCTCCCAAACCCAAACAAACCCCATGCCAGCAAAACCAACAGATTCGAATTATCTATTTCCCCCTGTTCATTATCCACACAAATGTTCACCCGCATACGAGTTTGCAGACACATACGGAGAGCTGTAGCTAACACGGCGGGAGTTGTACAACGTTACGTCACTTCTACCATGCGGCCAACTCGAGACTCGAAGGTCAAGGCCGGCCTGAGGGATCCAAGCGAGAAAGACTCTCGGAGAGTACGCCAGAAAGCGTACGTCGTAGGATTCCTAATGTTCACGAGTTGGTAAAGTCACCTGGTACGGAAGAGTTCGGTTCGACTAGTTAGTCCAATTTGACCCCCAAAAACGCCAAACGTCAAAGTAAACAAAGCTGGAAAAAATTATGGTTCCGAAAAATCGATCCTGACGACGATGACAAATTTTCGATTCTGAGAATTTCGAGGAATTATTGATGAAAGAAAATTTAAAAAATCAGAAATTTGAAGTAAGAAATGAAAATTTGAACGTCCATTTTGAAAAAGGACTTCGAAGTATACCAAAGCGTAAATATTCGGCTTTAATTACGCAGGGTAAAAAAAACATTTTTATTTTGGAAACTATTTTGAGATACGAAATTTGTTAAAAATATAAAGTGACTTTTCAAATTTCGAGGGCTGCTATTCGATTTTCAAAGGTTTTCGGTTATGTTCATACACGTGTATCCACCATGCGTTGGGGTTATCAGACATTTTGCATATTTAGTTTGTTTTTGATAGATATTGAGGTTGGACGTGGTTTGACGTGCTCGGCGATTTTTCGCTATCGGAAATGATAATGCACGTGTTCACACATCGTTGCTTGTTCGTGATAGTTTCAGCGAAAAACAATACTGTAGTCGTGCCTAAGTCACCCTATTTTTCTGCACATTTAGGATAAGCTTTCGAAAACAAAAATTTACTACAGTTTTTTTTTCAAAGAATAAATTGAAAAGAAACGAGGTTTATGAATATTTTTTTAAACCCATTATATGTAAATATATTCATTGTAATTAAATATTAATGTATGCATCCATGTATAATGTACGTATATAAAATTTCGTACATTTTTCACGTTTTTCAAAATCATAATAAAAATCATAAAGTACACGCTTTGACCGTCTTCGAAGTGCTAAAGTTAACTTGAATATTTAATTATAAATATAAGTCAATTTACAATTAACAATAAATCCTACAAAAAATAAATAATAATTTCGAATTATGAATATAATATAACGCAAAAAGAATTGAAAAAAAGAACGAGTGTAGAAATCTACATTAACATTTACAGAAATTCTAACAATAACGACTTATCGGGTTATCGTTTCAAAACGTATTAATTGTAACGTTGTTTTAGTACGAAGATATTAAAATGCAGGTTGAAATGGTTTAGTGTTTGGAAAGTCCCAAAATCAAATTCATCAAAATTTCACAATAAAACGAATGAAATTGGGTTTGTTTGGGTTGAAGAACGTTCGATTTGGAAAAAAGAGGGACATCCTAACGTCCTAACGTCCGCACGCTTTTTTGAGCGGACACAGACGAGAACAAAGAACAAGGACATTCGTAGTCCCGACAGGAGAACATTTCGAGACGAGTGTCCATCCATGCGAGAAAGCGATAATGCTACACTGAGCCTGCAATTTTCGTTCGAGGCGGCAAGAGTCATGGGAAAAGGCGTCAACGCGTCGCACAGTTTTACGGTCCCCCATCGAATCCGTACCGCCGTGCACGCACGCGCACACACCATAATCGAGCAAAGTGCGTACCAGGGGAGCGTGCGTGAGCGGATGGCGTTGCATTGGCCTTTACAGTAGAGAAGTGTGCGCGCACTCTTACAGAGAGTTCCGCTGTCCCCTACCTCTGGTCCAATAACACTCGTTCACGAAAAGTATTCGTGGTGGAACGATTAAGTGATTTGGTCGAGTTGCAACTTCAACGTGCGTAATTTGCACTTTGGGGCCCGAATTACAATCATTCATTTGTGGCAAATGTGGGGTTTTGGGGAAAGCTGGATGCGTCGTTCTTCGAACGATGAGGGTGGCCTGATTGGCCTAGGGATAGTCGTTTATTCCCGATCCAAACAAAATCGAACCAACCCAAACCGTAAACCACCCAAGCAAACCCAAACAAACCCAAAGACTTTCGGTTCAAACGAACCCCAAAGTCTCAAAGGGTAGACAAGGATTGTCTACCGAATAAAGGCAAATACATTTAGAGGATGTTGAGCTAAACGAACCCAAACAAAGTCAAAGAGTGCTGATCTGAATAAAGTTACAAAAATTTCTAACCTAAACATACCCTAATTTAGCCGAATCAGACAAGTCTAAACAAACCCAAAGGCTGTCGACTTACACAATCCTAAACAAACCCAAACGAATCCAAAGATTGCCGAGCAAAACGAACCCAAATAAGTCCAAAGATTGCCGAGCGAAACAAAACCCAAACAAACCCAAAGATTGCCGAGCGAAACAAGCCCAAACAAACCCAAAGACTGTCGAACCACCCAAACCCAAACAAACCCAAAGGCCGCCAACCAAAACAAACCCAAACAACATCCAAGTCTCCCGACCCAAACAACCCCAAAAACTGCCGATCGATCATTGAAGCTTTGCTTCTGTACTATCCATCGAGCTATCGAGCTGTTATTGATGAAGCCCCTTTTCATCCGCGATCCGTTAAAGCGGCAGTTCTGCCTTCTTGAAAATTCTAGACATTGAGTGAAAGATATAGCACTGTATCAGTCTTCAGAACGAAACCAACCACATCGGGAAGCAAACGAGATAAATGGAATTCCAAAAGTTTCGAAACCTGCGGATTACACGTCCGGATCACTTGCTCAGAATAATCCGTGACACGGATTTATGAATAATACGATGGAACGACGCTGATTCAGCATTGAATGGGATTGTAAGAAGAGGAAGGAAACGACTCTTCTATGATATTATTTATTTCCTGGTTCCAGGTAGTGCCATTTTGATGTGCCTTGATCGTTGTGTCTTTAGCAGGTATATACGCTGATGACTCCAGCATGTGGTCATCATGCTGGTGAACAATACTACAAGCAAGCATTTTTGACTACAAGTGATAGGATAAACGCTTTTTCAAGACCCACAAAAGGAGTATTAACTTTTTCCCAAACTCAAGTTTGCTGGACGCTTCTGATCAGCCATCTTGTAATCCCAATGCCATTCATCAGAAAAGTCCTAATGGAAACTTCACTTTCGAGGCAATTTAGCCCTGACGAAATCAGATTTGATAAAAAAAAAACTGGAAAATCTTCAGAACGAAGTGTTGGAGTTCAGACTTGGAGTCTGATTGGAGTTAGGGTAACCTGGTCTGGGAGTACGCATCCGATAAGAGTACGCAACACCAAAAGCTCTGAAGTTTTCGACGATGCGCGGCTAACTTCAGCCGTATTTTGATGTAACCTGCATTTAGAGGTGCTGGGCGAAAGAATAATCAAATCCGGCAGAAAACGCAGAAATTACGTAAGTTTAAAGACTTTTGCTCAATTTTTCTAAATATTTTTACCCTTTGAAAGTATTTTCGAGACAAGAATGCAATTATTTGGTAAAAATGAAATAAACTGTGAAGTTTTTAAAGCCGATGCCTGACACATGCACCGGGCGTAATTCCGGCCAATGCCAAGAGATGGCGTTGAATTTCGCTCGTACTCGCGTACTCTTATTCAATAGTACTTGTAAGAGTACGCAATTCCAATTTTTGATTATTTTTGTTATTTTTAGTGATATTTTTTAATTTCGTTTTATTTTATGTTACTTTATGAAAGATGTTTAAATTGCAAACGTAATAAATGCTTATTTGATTTCCTAGACTTCATATTTATTTTTTTAGAATACTTTGAACCTTAAGTGCGTACTCCTAGACCAGATTACCCTATGTCTTTCTGAAGATTAGACACGCCAGAATATTCCGGAGTTGCCAAAACGCCTAGGAGAGTAGTCATACCCGTTGATAAAAGTAACATCCCTCGTGCCCATCCGCTGGAATCCTTCGGGAAGGTTGGGGTAGCGAATAAGGTAGAGACGGGAAAGGAGACCGATGACACGAATTGCGTCACGAAGACACTTGTGCTCCAGCAATACGGCGTAATAAAACGAGGTTCGAGGGCGTCTATGCGCATATCACGTACATATCGACCACCGTCAATTCTCTTCGCAAAATTCCATCGTCCGTAGTAACTGCAACCCTCTCTTTTCAACCCTCCCACTTTTCTCTCCGGGTCGTTTCCTCCTCCTCTTTCTTTGCTCCGTAACGATGTTACGTATCGTGGAACGCGGATATCGAGAGGATATCTCGTCTGATCCCCTCCAGCGAGGATTCGATTCACGAAGGCGCGACGACGATGGCTCCTCAACGCCCAGTGAAGGACGCGCAACAATTTTTTTCTTTTCTCGCTTTCCCTACCTCGAATGGTCCGATCGGAATTTTTTTTTTATTGAAAAAGCACTTGATGGGACGGTGGAAGCTTGTTAGAGTTACGAGGCGAAAAACACGGTGGACGGCAGATGGAGGATGATCGTTTGGCGTCCGGTTTATTCAACTTCAATTTTCGACCCCGTGATGTGTGGCGGATAGAAGATGTGTACGAAACGACAATGTTTCACGTTTCTTCGTTTACTAAGGGAATGTGGGGTAAGACGGGGACTTTGAGGTATTTCAGAAATAAAACCCGCTATTTTTTATTGCACAAAGTGGGGACTGTTTTTAAAGAATAATCAGTCTTTGTTTCTTAAATTATAACCAGCCCAAACACAAATATATAGTTCTTCTCATAGAATTATTAACTTTAAAACAAAAACGAAATGTCCCCATCTTGCCTCACCTATAGGGCAAGACGGGTACCCCTTGGGGTAAGATAGGGTAGTGAATCTTTATTAGTTGAATGGCTAACTTCATTTGCTCTTCACTCCACTCCCCTCTATTAGTTTTTCGTTTGTATTCTCGAACCATAACCTATACAAAA
>JAPYZJ010006731.1:0-12303 GCA_030522765.1 Ophioninae sp. B BG-2022a | reverse complement strand
AAAAAAGACTCCAAATTGTACACCGTGCATCTCGAACACGAATCCGATTGCACCAAGTTCTACAAATGCCAATATGGAAAGCCAATTCTCCAAAATTGTGCTTGCCTCGAGGACGGTACCAGACTGTACTTCAACAAGTACAAGCAAGTTTGCGACTTTTCATTCAACGTCGACTGCGACTCCGATCCCAGGGAAGCTACGCCTTGCCCTCCAAAACTAGACGCGGATGTCCCGAAGTTGTCAGCGCTTCGAGACATACACCGTGCATCTCGAACACGAATCCGATTGCACCAAGTTCTACAAATGCCAATATGGAAAGCCAATTCTCCAAAATTGTCCTTGCCTCGATGACGGTTCCAGACTTTACTTCAACAAGTACAAGCAAGTTTGCGACTTTTCATTCAATGTTGATTGCGAGTCCGATCCCAGTCTGGCTAAGCCTTGTCCCGACGAAGGCAGAACGACAACGAAATCTCTACCTGAAGTAACTGAAACAACTAAGAGACCTAAACCTACCGAGATACCTAAAACTACTCCGGCAACTCCCGAATATCCAGATGCTCCAGGAATAAAAGAGGGTTGCAGATTGGCATGTCCGAACAACGAACCCTCAAACACGGTTACTCCTTTGCCGCATAAGGATTGTGCGAAATGGTGCAGCTGCAAGAACGGCAAAGTTTCCGTTCATGTCTGCATGAATGATTTCCATTTCAGCCCAAAGTTTGGATACTGCACTACTCCGGAAGAAGCTGAATGCACACCAGTTGATGAACCACTCATGAACATTTTGGGTTACAACGATCGTTTCGCATGGTAATATCGAGCTTCGTCTTGCACATTTTTGACTTGCAGTGAACTCGACGAAATTGGGGAAAGCCTCAAAACAAAGAACATAATAGCAGTCAACTGCGATCATTCATTATATGAAGTTTATATACCTCGTATGCGTGTCAAAACTTTTCTCATTCATTCCCATACAGAAAGTTAGAATTACGAAATGTTGATCGAGTTGGAGAAAGGAACGAGGCAATTGACTATCATGATAGCTGGTTAACGATCTCCGCCAGTTTACTTCGTATCCGAATGGCGTGAGTCCGTTCCTTCTTCAGGACCTTTCTCACAAATATACCTATCGCGACAGCGTATTAGCGTTTAAATAAGATAATCAAATATGTCTACGTGAATATTAGGGTCATTTTCGACACGACGCCTTTTCAATAAATATATGTCGACTTGTGAGTGTTCGTATTTTTCCTCAAGGGTACGGGTCTTCGGGTTTTTCCTTGTCCCCAGTATTTCCTCAGTTTTCCTTCTTCCCTTTTTTCTCCTTCTTTTCACCCATGCACCGCTTTTTACTCTCTCATTTTTTTTACATCCCTTTCAGAACCCCACCTGAAACCTAATCCCGTTGTGGCCACAGCCGACTTACGCTACACTATATCGCGATTGCCAAGGGTGCGGGGAAATTGTCGAAATCCCGTATCGATATAGACTGCCCATCCACCAGCTTCGGTCTTTTTTACAGTGTGTTTTATATCTAATGAATAAAAATCCAGTTTTCTGAAGGCGTAAGTTCGATGCGTAGGCAGCATAATCGTAATTACTGAACTTTCGGTCGAACGACTCCATAAAACGACGTGTTTCATCAGCTACAAATACTCAAATTTGTCATTTTATTACGAAAAAAACTTAACGGTCAATGTAACTCAATTTTCAGTTACGGATGCATAAGAGATTTGGTAACGACGAGCGGGCACGTGCCCGCTTTGCCCGCCCACTATATTAAAATATAAATTGCTATAGTTATTTTTCTTTTTCTTTTTAGATGGTACCTAAATAAATACAAAAGAAAAACTTCGCAAGCTTCATGGCTCCCCTCAACCATGTGAGAAGCACTGTTTGAAGTGCAAGAATTACGGTGATCTGTTAAAAACATGGCAGCAACATACCCTGCAATGGGGTCATTTTATTGAGAAATGTGTCAGGAAATTCGATAGTAGGAATGTAGATAGATAACAGATAGATCTCTATAATTTGTTTTATATCCACAAGCAGTTAACTTTTTTTTTGATTTGCGATATTATTGTTTCAAAAGACCAAGATTATTTTCATTTTATTTTTTGTTAAGTAGGTAGTTTACATGCATTTGTTAAAAGTCGTTGTGAAGTTAAAGTTACCATTGTTTAATTTGTTAAAAGATCTATGTTCTTAATAAATTAAAATATATTTAATAAGTAAGATATTTTGTTCTTAATAAGAAAAAAGTTCTACGTAGGTTTATCTTCTATTGTTAAAATTGTGATATTATTGCTTCTAATTTTGATGAAATTTTTCCCTTTTCTAATGATTTTATAATATATGGTTCAAATTTACCGATGCCCGCTTTGCCCTGGACGAGTGCCCGCTTTAGGCCCCCCCCCCTTGGACAAAGCGGGCATTCGTAGAGATTTCGTTATTTGCTTATAAGTAATCTATTTTCAGTTTTTTATAAATCAAACTGTGCTCTATAAAAAAACGATTAGTAATGGACCTTATGGCAAAAAAATAATGTAGCTAAGTTTTAAACCAATTTTTCTGCAACTTTCTCTTAAGGTACCCACTTTGGGGCCATCTTCCCTACTGTTCGCTATCTCGAGTGAAGAATTTCGGAAAATGTGTAACTGTTATCTTGGTGTATGCTTACGTCGCAAAAGATTTAGTGATAACAAAATAAAAAATACAATATTTCACTCCTTTGATTGAATACTCCGAATCTTTCAGTTTTCATGTTGCTCCACGCGAAAACCGATTTTCGGAAACTGGCCGGTTGTCAAGACAAAACTTTCGAACTCATATTCTTGCAAAAAACGATTGCGAGTTTTCTTCAAAGGAAATGACACTAAAGCTGACTGTGTCACGTTTCATGATCTTCTCACTGCTTCATGGGATTAATATTTTTCAAAATTGATCATACACTTTTGCAATGTACGAAAATCGTACGAGAAAACGGCATTTTCGTTATTGACGTACTGGTTAAGCCAAGAACGAAAAAATAAGAATGACAACGGATAATAAAGCTAGCTTTTTCCTCTCCAAAACCCCGTTTCGTAAATCACCGTACGATATTTTTCCGCCGAGATATTCGATTTTTTATCTGGGTAGAAAATCTTATAGGATGTCTTTTACTTTTGAGCTAGTCTCCGATCTTTGAAGAATGCCAATGATTTAACGTCGGAATCCGATAGGCCCACAAAGGTCCGAGTTAACGAGCTTGTAGCGGAGTTTAATTCTCTAGAGGTATAAGATGGCTATCCGATAGCGATAATGTGGAGTAAGGTTAGTCCAATTCGCGTACATTATCGCCAAATTCGTCGTGATAGATCACAAACTGAAAGATAAGACTCCAATCGCGGGTGTATAAAAGAATGGGTTACATCAAAAGTTCGTACATTCGGAGAAGATTCGCAGAGTTAGCTTATTAGTAAATTTCCGTACTGTCTCTCAAAGGTGCCAAGATGGCACGAATTTTGGGTGAGTAAATGTTCACTCGACGAATTATAAAATTCGGCCAATTTCGCTTATCGTTTTGTCGCAAAAAGTGACATTTTTCTCTTCTCCCGTACGAAAATAGTGATGGGTGCAACGTTCCTGAGCTTTTTGGCGATGGGATCACTGCTGGTCACGGCTGAAGATACAGACTATCCAACATCGTGTCCAAAAAAGGATCCGATGGACTACGTGATACAGCTACCTCACGAAAGCGACTGTACGAGGTATTACATGTGTCAACGGGGCAAAAAATACATCAAGATTTGCCCGGTCGCCGATCGGGAGACCGGTGAAAGATTGTTCTTCAATCCAGAAACACATACGTGCGACTGGTCATCCAACGTCGATTGCGAGCAATCTGAACCGACTCTGCAACTCTATGCCTCAACCGAGTGTCCGAAAAAGGACTCCAAAAGATACCCCGTGTACCTCGAACACGATTCCGATTGCACCAAGTTCTACAGATGCCGATATGGAAAGCGAATTCTCCAAAATTGTCCTTGCCTTAAAGACGGTACCAGAAAGTTCTTCGACAAGTATCTGCAACGTTGCGTGTTTTCACGTAACGTTGACTGCGACTCCGATCCGACTCTGGCTGAGCCTTGTCCCGGCGGAGCTGGAACGACACCGAAATCTCCGCCTGGCGAATCTGGAACAACTCATCCGCCCGTGTTAACTACGCACGAACCGACAATTACAAAGATACCTAAAATTACAGAGGTACCTGCAATTACGGAGATAAAGCACACGACAGAGACACTTAAACCTACAGAGAAACATCCAGATACACCAGAAGTAAGAAAGGGTTGCAGATTTCCATGCCCGACAGGCGAACCCGAGAACACAATTACTCCTATGCCGCATAAGGATTGTAGGAAATGGTGCAGCTGCAAAAACAGCAAGGCTACCGTACATGTCTGTATGAGTGATTTCCATTTCAGTCCAAAGTTTGGATGCTGCACTCCCCCGGAGGAAGCTGAATGCGAACACGTCGATTAACCACTCACGAACATTTTGGGTTACAACGATCGTTTCGCACGGTAATGCCGAGCTTCGCCTTGCATATTTTTACTTGCAGTAAACTCGGCGAAATTGGGGAAAGCTTCGAAATGGAAGAGGCTATTATTATAATAGCTGGTATAAGCATTCAAATAAGATAATTGAATATGCCTACGTGAATATTGGTGTCATGGTGTCGATACGACACCTTTTCAATAAATCTATTTCGACTTGTGGGTGTTCTTATTGTTCCGCTAGGGTACGGCGTCTTTGGGCTTTTACCCGAACCCTGTACCGCTTTTTACTCCCTCATTTTTCTACTCCCCTTCCATTATGGGACTGATGTGCATCGACCATTACGACTGGTCGATGCACCAACCAGAGCACGGCTGAGCAGTCACCGATCCAACTATCAGACATTTCCGACGCTGCTTAACTTCAGTGATCGCCCGAGCCGCGTTCTGACCGCCCATCCATCAGTGTCGGTCTTTTTTAAAGTGTGTATTATATCTAATGAATTAACATCCAGTTTTCTGAAGGCGTAAGTTGGATGCGCAAGCAGCACAACCGTAATTACTAAACTTTCGGTCGAACGACTCTATAAAACGACGTGCTTCATTAGCTCCAAATACTCAACTTTGTAATTGTATTACGAAAAAATTTAACGGTCAATATAACTCAATTTTAAGTTACTGATGCATAAGAGTTTTGGCAATGACATAAAAAAATTTGAAATGCAAAAGTTGAAATTGTCGTAATGTTCGCCGTCTTGAATGAAGAATTTCGGAAAATGTGTAACTGTTATCTTAGTGTATGCCTACGTCGTAAAAGATTTAGTGATAACGAAATGAAAAGTAAAATTTTTCACTATCTTGACTGAATACTCCGAACCTCGTAGTTTTCATGTTGCTCCACGCAAAAACCGATTTTTGGAAACTGGCCGGTTGTCATGACAAACCTCTCGAACTCATATTCTTACAAAACAAGATTGCAAATTTTCATCAAAGGAAATGAAACTAAAGCTGACTATGTCACGTTTCATGATTTTTCAAAATTCATCATGCACTTTTGCGAACGTACTTTTTACTTTACTTTTGAAAATCGTACGAGAAAACAGCATTTTCAAAATGACGTACTGGGTAAGCCAAGAACGTAAAGATACGTATGAAAACGGATAATAAAGCTGGCGTTCTCCCCTTCAAAACCCCGTTTGGTAAATCGCCGTATGATTTTTTTTTCGCCGAGATATTGGATTTTTTATCTAGCTAGAAAAGTTATAGGATGTCTTATACTTCTGTGCTAGTCTTCGATCTTTGAAGAATGCCGATGATTTAACGTCGGAATCCGATAGGCGCTAAGATTAGTTTTATCCGTCGGTTTTTTTTAGTGTGTTTTTTTAATTAAATGCATGAGTCAATCGGCAAATGAATCGGGTCAGGGTATCGAGTCTAATGTTGTTGGAGTCAAGAGTTATTGAACTTTTGTCTGACAGTTATTGTCATTATCAAGAGTTCAATGTTCATTCGATGTTTGTTGGCGAAGAACATGGCGAACGTGCATTACTTAATATTGAAGAAATAATGATAATGCCCAAGTGAACGAGCTTATATTTGGATTGGCTATCCGATAGCGATGATGGGAAGTGAGGATAATCTAATTCGCGAAAATTATCGCCGAATTCGTTGCGATAGACCACCAAATGAATGATAAGACTTTAATCGCGGGTGTATAAAAGAAGGGGATTCATCAAAAGTTCGTACATTCGGTGCAGATCCGCAGAATTCGTTTATTGGTAAATTTCCGTACTTTCTCTCAAGGGTGCCAAAATGGCACGAATTTCGGGTGGGTAAATGTTCGTTCGACGAATTAAAAAATTCGGCCAGTTTCGCTTATCGTTTTTTTGCAAAAAGTGACATTTTTCTCTTTTCCCGTATGAAAATAGTGATGGGTGCAACGTTCCTGAGATTTTTGGTGATGGGATCACTGCTGGTCGCAGCTGAAGATACAGACTATCCAACATCGTGTCCAAAAAATGATCCGATGGACTACGTGATACAGCTACCTCACGAAAGCGACGGTACGAAGTATTACATTTGTCAAAGAGGCAAAAAATACATCAAGACTTGCCCGGTCGCCGATCAGGAGACGGGTGAAAGATTGTTCTTCAATCTAGAAACACATGAGTGCGACTGGACGTCTAACGTCGATGGCAAGCAACCTGAACCGACTCTGCGACTATCGCGCGTCCCAACCAAGTGCCCGAAAAAGAACTCCAAAAAGCGTAAGGTGTATCTCGAACACGAATCCGATTGCACCAAGTACTACAAATGCAGATATGGAAAGCGAATTCTCAAAAATTGTCCTTGCCTTGAAGACGGTAGCAGGAAGTACTTCGACAAGTACGCGCAATTGTGCGACTTTTCATTCAAAGTTCAATGCAAGTCCGATCCTAGTCTGGCTACGCCTTGTCCCGGCGTAGACAGAACAACAACGAAATCTCCGCCTTACGTAACTCAAACAACTGAGACACCTAAGATTACAGAGACACCTAAAATCACACCTAAAACTACAGAGACACCGAAAACTACAGAGACACCTGAAACTACAGAGACATTTAAAACTACACAGATACCTAAAACTACAGAAACATCGAAAACTACAGAAACACCTAAAACTACAGAGACACCTAAAACTACCAAGGCACCTAAAACTACCAAGACACATAAAACTACAGAGACACCTAAAACTACAGAGACACCTAAAACTACAGAAACACCTAAAACTACAGAGTCACTTAAAACTACACAGACACGTAAAACTACAGAGACACCTAAAATGACAGAGACACCTCAAAGTACAGTGACACCTAAAATTACAGAAACACCTAAAACTACAGTGACACCTACAATTACAGAAACAGCTAAAACTACAGAGGCACATCCGGCAACGATCGGACATGTCGATAGACCAGGAATAGCAGAGGGTTGCAGATTCCCATGCCCGGAAAGCGACTTCGAGAACATAGTTATTCCTATGCCGCATAAGGATTGTAGGAAATGGTGTAGCTGCAGAAACAGCAGGGTTACCGTTCATGTCTGTATGAGTGACTTCCATTTCAGCCAAAAGTCCGGACATTGCACTACTCCGGAGGAAGCTGAATGCGTACCAATCGATAAACCACTCATGAACATTTTGGGTTATTACAATCGTTTCACATGATAATATCGAGCTTCGCCTTGCTCATTTTACTTGCAGTAAACTTGGCGAAATGGCGACGCCTCAAAATGAAATCAAGACAATTGATTATCATGATAGCTGGTTAACGGTCTCTGCAAGCTTACTTCGTATCGAAATGGCCTGAGTCCCGTCCTTAATTAGGACCATTCTCGCGAATGCACCTATCGCGATAGCGTAAGAGCGTTTAAATAAGATAATCAAATATGTCTGCGTGAATATCAGTGTCATTGTCAAAATGACAGCTTTTCAATAAATTTATGTCGACTTGTGAGTGTTCGTATTTTTTTCACATCCTTTTCAATACACCACCTGAAAGTTGAGCCTCGTTGCGGCCACAGCCGACTTACACTATACTATACCGCATTTGCCATGGGTGCTGGGAAACAGAGGAAAACCTGTATCGGTATAGACGGCCCTGTATTCTTCCAATTCCATGGTATACAGACTTTCTGTTAAAGTAAGTACACTAAGTCCTCAGAAAAATTGGTCTCCCGCTCTCTGGTCGATGCGCCAGTCAGAACACGCCTAAGCGGTCACCGATCCAATTATCAGACCCTTCTGACGCTGCTTAACTTCAGTGATTGCCCCAGCTGCACCCCGACTGCCCATCCACCAGCATCAGTCTTTTTTACACTGTGTAGTATATCTCATGAATGAAAATCCAGTTTTCTGAAGCCGTAAGTTGAATGCGTAAGCAGCATAACCGTAATTACCAAACTTTCGGTCGAACGACTCCATAAAACGACGTGTTTCATTAGCTCCAAATACTCAAATTTGTAATTTTATTACGAAACAAACTGAACGGTCAATATAACTCATTTTTCAGTTAAAGATCCATAAAAGATTTGGCAACGTCATAAAAAACTTTAAATTCGAAAGTTGAAATTGTCGTAATGTTTGTGCCTTCTTGAATGTCGAATTTCGGAAAATTTTATCCTAGTGTATGCTTAAGTCGCAAAAGACTTAGTAATAGCACAATAAAAACACATTTTTTACTCCTTGGACTGAACATTCCAATAGTCGTAGTATCCCGTGTGGAAATATTTTCCGGGGTGTTCTAAGGGCCTCATTAGTTTCCCACAATTTTATCCAGGGCCTGGTTTGGATTCCAACAGGTACCCCTCCATAGGAATGTCTCACTTTTGAAACGAGGCCCTTTAGTGAACATATATTTGGGACCCCAATGAATTTCCTGCTCGTGCCTGGATGATCCGCTTCCGCCCCAGCAGTATTCCAGCTATTAGCCCTGTTAGGTCCCCACGTTTTTTAATATTAATTAGGAATACTCCGTTTGTACTTAGTACCAAACGGAAAACTTAACATTTATGCTCTAACTCTATTTCATGTATAATTTGCAATAAAAATAAAAATATATATATTTTTAATTTAGAGTGTTTTTTAAAATATTATATTGACAATTATAAATGAACCGTTAAGTGTATAAAATATTTGCATAAGGCAGCTAGAAAACACTCGTTAATTAATGAAAGTAATTTATTCTACTATGGAAATTGTGAATGGAGTAAGCTACGCATCCAGTGGCTTATCAGATCAAGAGCCAGTTAAATTTGTTGCAAAAATTATAACCAGTTCCTTATTAGCACCTGGCCAGGCCCTTCATTGGTGCACCCATCAAGTCCATGTTCTTTGGTACTACGGTGTTTATTCTTTGGGTTTCTCGGACTATTTTCATCACGGAAACGGCCTTTCGGAAACTGGACTTTCCAAGAACGATTGGAAATTTTCTTTAAACGAAGCGAAACTGAAGCTGACTTTGTCTTCTTTAATGATCTTCTCACTAATTGATGGGATTTGTATTATTCAAAATTCATTATGCACTTTTGCGAAGTACGAAAATCGTAAGGTACAGTCGCCAAAATTCGTCCCTGAACCTAATTTCGTCCCCGGTTTTGGTAACTCGTATCTAAAGTTAGTGACCTCAGTCCGCTATTACGATCATTTCGCGGTGAGTCGGCGCTCCTGTGACAAGATATTTAAAAAAGGATAAAACTGTTCAAGGTGAGTTTTTGATTGAAATATTGTCGGAATTATTTAATTCTTAATATATTTGACTTACTGAAATAATTTTAAAAAAAATTTGTTGTAATTGCATAGATTGAAATCGTTAGGAAACATTTGGGTTATGACAGGTGTTTCTTGTTGAATGGATGTTATTGACACAACTAATAAATTCTTAATATCGTCCCCCCACGTTGTCCTAATATCGTCCCGGGGACGATATTTGGAACTCCGTCTTATTCACAAGGGTATTTCCTGTATTTTTTAAAATATGTTTTTTTTTTAATTTTTACAAAAAGGGGGCGATATTTGGCGAGTGTACCTTACGAGAAAACGGCATTTTCAAAATGCCGTACTGTTTAAGACAAGAACGCAAAAATAAGAATAAAAACGGATCATAAAGCTGGCTTTCTCCTCTTCAAAACCTCATTTGATAAATCCCCGTACGATTTTTTTCGCCAAGGTATTCGATTTTTGATCTTGATCGAAAAGTTATAGGATACCTTATACTTTTGAGCTAGGCTCCGATCTTCGAAGATCGTCAATGATTTAACGTACGAATCCGATAGGCCCCACGATTTGTCTTATCCGTCGTTTCTTTCAGTGTGGTAATTAATGAAATGCATTAGGCCGAATAATCATAAGGAGTCAATCGGCAAATGAAATGGCTCCAGGTATCGCATATAACATTGTCGGAGTTAAAGGTATTATCAAGAGTTCTAAGTTCATTCGATGTTTGTTGGCAAAGAACGTGGCGAACGTGTATTACTCAAGTTTGAAGAAACTGTGATAAGGCCCAAGTGGACGAGCTTGTAGCGGAGTTTAGTTCTCTCGGGGTATAAGATGGCTATCCGATAGCGATAATGTGAAGTGAGGTTAGTCCAATTCGAGTACATTATCGCCAAATTCGTCGTGATAGATCGCAAAATTAAAGATAAGACTTCAATCGCGGCTGTATAAAAGAAGGGGTTGCATCAAAAGTTCGTACATTGAGTGCAGATTCGCAGAGTTCGTTCATTGGGATATTTCTGTACTTAATCTCAAGGGTGCCGAGATGGCACGGATTTCACGTGAGTAAATTTTCACTCGACGAATTATAAAATTCGGCCAATTTCGCTTCTTATTTTCGTCGCACAAAGTGACATTTTTCTCTTCTCTCGTATGGAAATAGTGATGAGTGGAACGTTCCTGAGCTTTGTGGTGATGGGATCATTGCTGGTCGCAGCTGAAGATACCGACTATCCAACATCGTGTCCAAAAAAGGATCCGAAAGACTACTCGATACAGCTACCTCACGAAAGCGACTGTACGAAGTATTACATGTGCGCACGAGGAAAAAAATACATCAAGACTTGCCCAGTCGCCGATCAGGAGACGGGTGAAAGATTGTTCTTCAATCCAGAAATACATGCGTGCGACTGGGCGTACAACGTCGATTGCGAGCAACGTGAATCGACTCAGCGACTACTGTCTGTCCATACGAAGTTGTCAGCGCTTAAAGACATTTTGCCCGTTCCAACCAAGTGCCCGAAAAAAGAATCCAAAGAATATACGGTGCATCTCAAACACGAATCCGATTGCACCAAGTACTACAAATGCCAATACGGAAAGCCAATTCGCGAAGATTGTCCTTGCCTCGAGGACGGTACCAGGCTGTACTTCAACAAGTTCAAGCAAGTTTGTGACTTTTCATTCAACGTCGACTGCGAGTCCGATCCCAATCTGGCTACGCCTTGCCCTGCAAGCCGAGACGCGGGTGTGCTGAAGTTGTCAGCGCTTCGAGAGATATTGCCCGTCCCAATCCGCTGCCCGAAAAGAGACAACAAATTCTACACCGTGCATATCAAACACGACTCCGATTGCACCAAGTTCTACAAATGCACATATGGAAAGCCGATTCTCCAAGATTGTCCTTGCCAAGAAGACGGTTCCAGATTGTACTTCAACGAGAGGCAGCAAGTTTGCGATTTTCCATTCAACGTTGACTGCGAGTCCGATTACAGACTGGCTACTCCTTGTAACGGAGGATATCACCCTATAGATCCAGTTACTCCACCATCTACTCCCCGACATGACCGTGTAGATACCCCAGCCCCACCCCCACCTCCACCGCCGCCCCCGTTAGGTTGCAGATCGACATGTCCGAACGACGATCCCCCGAACAAAATCACCCCTCTGCCCCACAATGATTGTAGGAAGTGGTGCAGATGCGAAAACCACAGAGCTACGGTTCACACCTGCCCGAATGACTTCCATTTTAGTCCGAGACTCGGAACTTGCACCACTCCGGAATCAGCGGGATGCATCTCGATCAGACCGTTCATAAACTTTTAGGGATGCAAAGGTCGTTTCGCGTCATAATATCGGGTTTCTCATTGCACGCTTTTATTTGCAGTAAATTCGGCAAAATGAAAAAAAAAAAAAAAACCCTCGGAATGAATAACATAAAAGCAGTCAACTGCAGTCACTCCTAATATGAAGTTTATATACCTCGTATGCGTGTCAAAAACTTTCTTAGTC
>JAPYZJ010006727.1:0-15698 GCA_030522765.1 Ophioninae sp. B BG-2022a | reverse complement strand
ATGATATTATCACTATCGTCATCATCATTATCATTAGCAACGATATTGACGATAGTAGCGATGATGGTAATGATAATGATCATTAATGGCAACGGCAATTGCATGAACAATCAATCATCGTCATCATCATCGTCGCTATCACCATTATCATCGTTCATAGTGATGATGATAACGATGAGTCGTATTAATAACGATGATGGTGATGGTGATGACAATTATCATGATAATGATTATTTATGCAATAATGTAATTAGTAGTTATTGTCAATGATGATGATGATGGTGATGATTATATTGTTATCAGCATCATCAATGATATTATCACTATCGTCATTATCATTAGCAACGATATTGATGATAATAGCGATGATGGTAATGATAATGATCATTAATGAGATATCGTTAGTAATGATAATAATGATGAACGTCGTTATCAATAATAATGATCGTGATGATAATAATAATGATGATGACGATTAATGATGAATGATGTTAATAATATTGTTATCGTTATTATGATTGTTTTTATGATGTTATTACACAGTATTATCACAATAATCAGTACCATCGTAATAATCATCATTATCACTATTATCATGATGATGATGATGATCATCATCATCATCTTTATTGCTATCATCATCATTATCGTCGTTGGATTCAACGTCCTGAAGAATAATTGAAGCCAAGAACGCGATACTCTGGGTTACTGTTACCAGTCTTATTACCTAACGAGATTAGATTGGTAACACGAGATTCACGAAATAAAAAAAATCTCAAGGACGAAAAAGATAAGCGATGAGCCTCCATTGTCCGCTAATCGCTCGATCTCACTTTGTGCCTCGTACGAAGCGCAAATAGTAACGAAAGAACGTCTAATAATAGCACACCTATTGACATCCGGACCAGCTTTCACAATGCTGCTGAAATTCGCAACGTTGGAACCCAACGAAACTTCTATTTCATCGTCTTTCTTTCCTCATCCCTGCCATTGTGCAATTTCACGCAGATTTCCGCTGACAATTTTTGCCATTATTTGAAAATGGCGTTTTTCTTTTTATATACTCCGTGAAACCTACAATTTTTTATAATAGATTTTGTTATCTTTACGACGTTGAAGCTTGAATCATCGTTGTCCAATGTTTTTCCTTTATTCTTCATTCTTTTGCTATATTTAAAGCTTTTTTACAAAGCGAGATGAATCTCTGATAAAAATACACAAAAACGTTAAAGCGACTTGGCAGCCGCGTAGCTCTCGTTGAATTTCAACGATGCAAATTTCAAGGTCACGAATCATGATCTTACCGCCAATTTCGATCGATCAAATTGACAAAAATGGTGGAATATTTTTTATGAATTTTTTGTTAAAGTTAGTATCACTGGGATGTACATTTTTTCTCACTTATTTTCTATTTATTCAATTTACTTATTTCATATTATTCTAACCCATGTCGGAATTATTTTTTGTACAACAAGTTGACTGGTTTGACAGCTTGAGTGATTCGGCAGCTCGAAAAGGCATAAAAGAAAAAAAAAACAATTAGAACGTTCGAAAACAAAAGTTTTCGTTAGTTTTCAGCAACAAAAACGTTCGAGATCGTCGTGAACGATCATTTTCAAACAGCCATTTCTCATGAACGAAATATTCTTATCACGAAAAAAAGCATAAACTTCTGCGTATACAAATTCTGCAGAGATCGTTGCTCGATTTTTCATAAAAAACTCAAGCGCCGATGGGAAAAGAGATTTCGAAAATTTGTGAATTCATATCAATTTTCTACGATCGATTTTCCAAGTCTTTAATACAAAACTTCTTAATTCCGTCCTTGCCAGCACTGCTCGAACGGGGAGATATTTTCCAAAACTGGCAGTTATCATGGGAGCATCCAGTTTGCGTATCACAATTCCAACCCAAACAAGCCAAATGCCAGGTCCTAAATTGGGTTAGTTGGAATTTTAAAGCGGTGTTTTCATCCGACGATCCATTAAAGCCGAACGATAAGAAAAAATGAAAAGAAACGCTTATCGAAAGTGGCAATTCTGTTTTACCGACCGATCGTCAATCGGTACGAAGAGCGCGTGTCCGCGCAACGGGAATCGTACGCGGGGCGAAAAATCGCGCGTATAATGATAATGGTTGAACGGGTTTGAAGGTGAAATCACGAGGTGGCGTTGATCATCGGACGGCGAAGGCAAGCGACGTTGGAAAAGGTGGCGGTGGAGGGGGGGGGGGGGAGAAGCGGTATGCGCACGCGCAGCCAAGTGTGCGGGCACGACGAACGTGGTGGTGTGTTCCGAGGAGGAGCAAAAAGGACGATCGTAGCGCCGTCTGAGATCTTGGTTGAGATTCAAGCTTCAGCCAGGTTAACCGTGGCGGTATGTATTCCCGGCGAGCTCGTTTTAACATGTCGCCGGTGGCCGTGACAGCGGTTATTTTTAGCTACGGTGAGATAAGCGTTTCGCTCCCAAAGAGTGGAAGTGACGAGAGAAAGAGAGAGAGAGAGAGGGAAGGAGAGGAGTGGGGGAAAACGGGGAAAAGAAGAGTGGGAGAAGATTGGTGGGAGGCGATTGAGGGAGGGAGAAAGAAGAAGCACGGTTGATCGTCACATGTAGAGGATGACACGAAAGCGTAGGAATCGCGTTGGGAGGAAGCCACCAGATCGAGGAAAAGAGTAGGATCGAATCAAAGAACTAATTATCCGTGACGTCATTACTATTTGGTATCGAGCAAACAGAATGAGAGAGAGAGAGAGAGAGCGAGAGGAGGTTATAAAGTATACATCACGAGAGCTCGCGACTCGTCTCGAATTAAGGACAGCGACGGAGTTAAACGCGCTTGCGATTGTACCACGGTTCTTCGTTTTGCTTTTTTTTTTCTTTCTTTCAATATTTAAACGATTCAACGGTCAGACGTCACACGAAGAGGTTAAAGACACGTCTTGCGTGCACGGAATGGCGGATGGAAAGATGGATGACGTATCTTTTTTTTCTTCCATATGTCGATCGGAGATTCGCAACTTTGCGTTCCAGCCGTGGAAAACGATAGGCGAAACGTAGCCAACATTGGGATGTCTTTTATCGACTGATCGTACGATAAATACCGCTCGAGCAAAACGAGAACTGCTTCGATATTCACCCTAGCTCATCCACTGCAGGAATCCGCGATACGCAACCGAGTGTGTTTTCCTCGACGAGTTCTCGAAGCGAAAGGGCGACGGAAATGGCGCGCCGTCACCTTGGCCTCCTCGCGGTTTCTCGATAAAGTTATAGCCTATCGCTCCGCGGACACACCGCAAACTTATCTCTCGCGTTAACGCGACCACCGTAACGCGCTGTGGCGTCTTTTGAAACTTAACGACGAAGAAGGCATGTGTTGAATTGTAGGATCTTCTACGAGGAACTATATGGAATTATATTTTGAGATCCTGGGGATGCTGAAAATAGTAGGGTTATTTTTTTAACTGAGTGGATATTGGCGTTGTACGAGCCAGATTTTCAATCTAGATTGAAAATGGAAATGGCTGAAACATCCTAAATCAGACATCGAGCTAGGACATCTTAATACATCCTAGCTAAGATATCCTAGGTTAAGGATCTATCTGAGACCTCCTAGAGCTAGATGAGACAGTCTAGAGCCAGCTGATACATCCTAGAGCTAGTTTATATATCCTAGAGCTAGTTGATACATCTTAGTGCTAGCTGAGACAGGCCAGAACTAGCTGATAACATCCTACAGATACCCGAGACATTATAAAGCTAGCTGAAACATCCTAGAGCTAGTTGATATATCCTAGAGCTAGTTGATACATCCTAGTGCTAGCTGAGACAGACCAGAATTAGTTGATACATCCTACAGATAGCTGAGACATTATGAAGCTAGCTGATGCATCCTAGAGCTAGTTGATATATCCTAGAGCTAGTGGAGAGAGACCAGAACTAGCTGATACATCCTACAGATAGCTGAGACATTATAAAGCTAGCTGAAACATCCTAGAGCTACTTAAGGCATTGCAGAGCTAGCTGAAACTTCCTAGAGCTAGTGAAGACATCCCAGAGATAGATAAGATATGATAGAGCTAGTTAAGACATCCCAGAGCTAGTTGAGACATCCCAAAGCTAGCGGAGACATCCTAGAGCTAGCTGAGACATCCCAAAGCTAGCGGAGACATCCCAAAGCTAGCGGAGACATCCCAAAGCTAGCGGAGACATCCTACAGTCAGCTGAAACATCCTAGAGTCAGCCGAGGAATCCTAAAGCTCACTACGACATTCTAGAGCTAGCGGAGACATTCTAGAGCTACCTAAGATAGTCTGGAGCTAGCTGAGACATCCTAAAACTAGCTGAGAGACCCTAGATCTAGCTGAGACATTCTAGAGCTAGCTGATTCATCCTGGAGCTAACTTAAACATCCTAAAGTTAACTGGTACATCCTAGAGCTAGCTAAAACATCCTGAAGATAGCTGGTACATCCAAGAGCTAGCTAAAACATCCAAAGAAATCCTAAGACATCGTAAGACACTTCAACTGAAACATGCAAAGCACAATAAGATCAATTTTAAGCTAACCGCGAATTGGTCAATTGTAGTAGCTTCCTATTGGCAATTAGCAAGTTACAGCAGCAGCAAGATTGCTGCTGCGTTTTACTGCTCCAGAAACAATTTTGTTAAACCAGATTCGTTGATCCAGAAACCAGCATCTTTTTAGTGATTTATTGGCATTGCGGTAACCCAACACGCGCCGATAAAACTGCAGTGACAGTTTGCAAAATTGAACTAAAAAATCTAGATGCAATCTTCTATTGGCATTAACGGTTGCAATGTAATTGGCACCGACTATTCCAATCGTTCGTGACTCAAAAGTAAATGACATATTTCAACGGCGAATCAAATAATATTGCTTGCTTTATCGGTACATATGCAATATGCATTTCGGCTACTCTTTTACCTACGAAAATGCGAAAAAAAGTTTTTATCTTTCTTCCATTTTTGTTTACTTCTGTGTTTTATCACCAGGTCTCTTTTTCTCTCTACTTTTCCGTCAATGTATCGTGTTTTATTATCTTTTTAGAAAGTTTACAAGGCAGGCGCGAGGCGTTACGTCGGGCTCCCGAGGTGTACTGTATATGACTACTATTCTCGGGCTGATGGAATTTGAGGAGTGCCTCGACCGAGGAGACCTCTTTGGAGATCGTCCTCTCGTGGTTCTCCTCGGTACGAGAAGCAGGTTCGACGAGAATTCTTGCGATAATAGCTGACACACGAGGCGCCAGTACTCTCGTCACAGTCTTCTCTCTTTCTCTCTATTTCTTTTGCTCCTCTTCCACCTTTTGATATTATGATTTTTCGTTATTCCCGCATAAAATTTCGCCGGTACCGTTTCTTTTTTTTTTCCTTGACCTCCGACGTCTCCTCATTATGAATAAACAGAAATGTTGATTGCCAAGACGATAGATTCAGGTTTGAATCGAACGGGGCCCCAATGGGGTCCTGAAAGATGGTCGGATTAAAATATTTCGTGTCGGCTCGACGAAAATCTCTCTTTCCGTTATCTTCTTTTCTTCAATTCCCCGCGACCCGAATCAAACGCTAATCCAATCGAATCAATTGCGAAACGCGACTCAAACGCTCGATGGAGTATCCCAGTCCGGAAAACGGATTGCAGAAACTTGGTGGAATATTTATTCGATTCGGTGTTGCGATTCTACGCGCGTTCGAGAGAAGCCTCAGGGCTGGCAAATAATCAAGAATCTATCGCGACGCAACACAAGGGATGATAGGACACGTCGATTTCTTTTGCGTTCGTAATATCAGTAAGAGAACAATTTCGAGACTCGGACACGTTATAACGATTTCGTGATACCAATAACGCGAGGGGGGGGGGGGGGGGGGGGGGGGGGGGGGGGGGGGGGGGGGGGGGGGGGGGGGGGGGGGGGGGGGGGTCGTTTTCACGAGGACGAGAAGCTGCGAAAACGGTGGCAGGGAAGTGTAAGGGAGAGGGATGAGAAACGAGAAGATGAGGCGCGAGGTAACGAGGCCATTAAATATCCGTGTGGCTCGCGCGGTGTCTCTTCCCCGTGCCCTTCACCCCTGCCTCTCTTTTCCTCTTTCTCTCTTGGGCCACTCCAATATGTTGCTCGCGAAACAAGTTTTACGAATGGGAAGCGATGCGAGAGGGTGCCAAAGAGGATCATCGAGAAGCGGACGAAAGAGAGATACCGACGAACCCAGAGAGATGGAAGAGAGAATATTAATGAAAAATAAATAAAAGTTGAATTTAAAAGAAAAAAAGAAAAAAGTAAAAGTGTTTCAAGTGAGTGGAGCGTGTCTGCTGCACTTTTGCCCGACGACGATCGTGTCGCGCGACTCTGACGTCAATTCGGTTCACACACATGTGCACTCGTAACGCGTGCAATGTTAAATATGTATGAAGACGTTAACAGAACTTACGCGAAGTCGCTTGCTGGTCGTACCATCCGATCGGAGAAGCTTTCCTGAGTGCTCGGAGCACTCAAAAAGTATCTATGGACGCTCAAAAGTACTTGGGAGCCTGAAGAAACACGTTGAAGTACACGCGACCCCATACTACTCACGAGCACTTAAAAGTATCCAAAGCACTCCCGAGTGACCGAAGGTACGGATTGGTGAACTCAAAAAGTACTTATCGACGCTCAAAGATAATAGCGAACTTCGAAAGGCACGTCAAAGTATTTTTGGTACTCAAAGAACGATTACGGATGTCAGAAAAATCAAAAATACCGGGCTGCACTCAGAAAGTATTTATGGGCACTCAAAAGTATTTGAGAACTTGAATCAACGCGTCGAAGCACCCCAGACCCCACAGGCCAACCGCGAGCACTTAAATGTATCCAAAACACTTCAAGGTGATCGTAAGTAAGATTGGTTCAATCAAGAGTAATTATTGGCACTCGAGGACGATCGAGGATATCGAAAGGCACGCTGAACCACTTCCGGTACTCAAAAGATTGTTACGGATACCAAAAATCGCAAAGCACGGTGCAGCACTCAAAAAACATCTGCGGTCACTCAAAAGTACTAGTGACCTTCAAAAATCACTTACTCAAACCCACAATCACGCTAAAAAGCTCAAAGCTCTCGAAAATACAAAAACCTTTTGAAAAAAAACGACTACGACTCGCGAAAAGTATTTTTCAGCGATCGATAGAGCTCAAGAACGTTTGAAAACTATCACGGATCGAAAAAGTCCAGCGAACACGAAATATTAACGGTCGGCAGAACTCGATCCGACCGTTAACGCAGATCTGCCGGATTTTTGGTGGACCGAAGCAATATGACTTGCAGCGTATGACGATTGCTCGCCACTTCATGCCTCATCGCTCGAAGAGATGTCTCGTTACGGTTTTCGTGAAAACAATGTTCGTACCGAGGTTCCTATCGCTTATGGTATCGATACGAAAAATAAACAATACGAAGAAAAGACAAGATCATGAAGAACGAAAATGGAGGCTCTTCGTACTGATTGCGCCATAGAACGAGGTCAAACAGTCGATATCGAGCCGTCTAAGATGTATCGTGGTTGCGTTGGCGTCGCATACTTTGGTCCTCTAAGCTGATATTTATATAAGCAGAGTTTACTCTCTCTTTCTCGGCACTCTTCGTTCAACAAACACGCACACTCATGTGCGCACACAAAGTATTTTCGTAATGAACGGTTAGAAATTCAGCTTTCTGGAAAGCAAATCACTATTTGATTTTCAGTAGTCAAAATTTGAGTTCGAGAACCAATTTTTATGTGTAATCAACACGGAGGTAGGTACTTAATAAAATTTTAAAAAAGTCTCTGTTTACTTCAAGCTGCAAAGAAATTACGAAAAATGTTGCATTCCGATAATGCAAGATTTGATAAAATCTTTGTTCGTGATTCCGGTCATCGACGAAATAAAACAAAACCAAAGGGATATTTAAAAATTTGCCACCAAAATAAGTAATTCCATGTAGAACGCAATTGTTTTCAAGTTTTTTTCGTAGTTAGTACGAATACTTCATATTTTTTTCCGAAAAATCGTTAAATACCATATATTCTATAGTGAAAAAATGTCCATCTTCGAAATGCAACGAAAAAGCTGTATTTTTTCCTTTATCATTCCATCTTCGCTGCTCAAAAGCGCAATTTACAAATGCGTGCTGTTGACTCCTGACGAGGATCTGAAAAACCGACGGGGTAATATACGCAGCGGAAATTTACGAGAAAAACAACTGGTGTCTAAAGTTTGTTCTTGTAAACTTTCATGGAACGCCAACGAGGGAAGAGTTCATCGTTATTTTCCTCGTGTGAAGAATGTCCGAAGAACAATCTGAGAAGGGCCATTCTACAACGGTCACCAACCTGTTGAGTAACGTCATCAACGAGAAATTTTGTAACGTTACATCTGACAATTTTTTGAGAAAACTCAACGTTTTTGTAAAAGTCGTCTATTTCCAAGATGGAAGGCACTTCGAACTTCAACTTCATAAAAAAAAAAAACAAAAAAAAATGGAAAGAACTAGAAAAAAACAAATTTTTCCACGTCCATACCGTGCCACACAGGCGAAATCATACATATGCACATAATATGCGTTTCAAGTCGACACATTCGAGTGGCGAGTGAACTGAGCATTGTGCTCGCCAAGAAGAGCGAGACACTCACGAAGATACGTACTATCGAAGTTGAATCGCGTGTTATTCACGGAGTCCCCCGTGGGCAATGATTGCGGTCGTGTGTGCGTGGGTTTTTGTTTGTGGAGTGAGAAACGAACGTGGATCGAGCCAGCGGAATGTAAATCCTGTCGGGCTCGTGCACACATTACGGTTGAATAGTTTGGTATTCGTTACTCATCGCGCTACAAAGATATATAGATACGCGTCCACGTATTTATTCAAACGTGTGTATGTGTGTGTCAGAAATGCATATCTGAGGCCGCACGCGAATGTGGAATAATCGAACGATTCATCCGTACAAAAATAGTCTCCTTTAATGAAGCAAAAAGATCGACGTATCGAAGACAGACGATGACGTAGTCAAGCCACCATTCTGGGACAAACTTCACTGGAAGGACGAAAAAGCAATACCTTTTTGTCTTGTCCGTAATATCGGATACGGGGCGTCATCGAGGCGAAAATGGGGGGGGGGGGGGGCATTGATGTTAGCAAAGTCATCACACGTTTTGTCGTGCGGAATGACGAGGCGAAATATCAACTGTAGTAAAAAGAAATCCATGATTTTTCCAACAGATGCGCTTTAGTTATCCGTATCTCGCGTTGCATAAGTCCGATTGGGTTACACCAGATGTCGTTAGAAAGATGAGATTTCGTACTGAACGAACTTTTACGACAGTTTTGGGAATTGTTAAATCAGTTTGTGATTGGTCGATTCGAGAGAATAATGGGATTATTTTTACTACACCTAATATCCAAATGGATGTTCAGGAATGCCCGACTCCAGCTAATAATGAAATTCTTTTTACTACACCTAATATCCAAATGGATGTTCAGGAATGGTCGACTTCAGGTTACCATCTAAATGAACGTCCACCAATAGCTGATTTTAGGTTTCCATTTAAATGGATTTCCATCAATGGCTGAAATTAGGTTCCCATGTAAATGGATATTCATCAGTAGCTAACTTTAGGTTACCTTCTAAATGGATGTCCATCAATAACCAACTTCATCTTACCATTCAAACGGACATTCATCAATAGCCAACTTTAGATTACCATCGAAACGTATGTTCATTTGGATTATTTGATCCTAGTGGAGTTTTACTGCAGTTGTGTTCCCAAAGTTTTGGTCCAATCGAGACTTTACTGAAGCCGCGCTAGGAATCTTTCCTTCGGAAAATTCACGAGCCGGCTAGTTTCGTAAACGTTTTATCTTTCTCCGCGAATTGCCACGGCTCAGTTCGTCGCAAACATTCTGTGACACGCGTAATCAGCGCTGCGCTTGTCGACTAGTGGTGGAAAACGGTTCTACGCCGAAGTTTCTCGGCGAAGGGTATATCTGTTTTCCCTTCGCCACGTCACGATTGAGATAGAGAATTGCGAACGTGTGCGAGACAACGCTGCAAGTTCGTTATCTGTGACAGGTGTAAGTACTCAGTGAACTCGAAGATTTATCAGAGATAATAAAATTAACGCTACGTGCCGGTTCTTTTAGTCGTTTCTGCACACCGGCGGGTCACGTGCTCGATCTGTTTAGATTTTCCGAGATAACGCAACGGTGCTATCAAAGTTGCACAAGGGTGGAAAGTATTTGTCCGGAGGTATGCGGATGAATATTGTCAAGGAAGCGGTTCGACGAAAGCTTAAAAAAAAAAAACTTTGAAAGGATAACGCGATAAAACAACTGGCTTGGTTGGAACAGTCGTACGTAGACACTGGTGTGGCCCATTTGTATCGCTGATTGTGTCCCTGCGTTAGTCACGGCAGACCATCCCAAAGAAGCTAGTGTGAACAGATGTCGCGTTCCAGTTTGTTTAAAATTTCCTAATATAAACTCATAATCTTTGATGGTTGCATATATTTGGTGGCGTTTGAATCGCGACCGTTTCTTTTTCGTCTCTATCACTCACGACTGCGTTTAAGCCCATTCAATTTATTTCAACCTTGAAGGATGGAGTCCAGTAAGACAGCTTTTTTGGATCTGCCTGACCAACAGTAACTTCTGGACTCGATTGAATGAAAGTTTGGATTCGGTTGACACGACGATTAGGACTTGATAAAACGATATGAAATTTCAGGATTTTGATTCGGTTGAGTGATACGACGATTAGAACTTGATAAAACGATATTAGATATCGTACATTTTACAGTATGGATTTGGATAAACAGGAGTACTCTTATACCCAGTAATTGGATTGGGGTATTCGATAGCAGATGTTGGATTTGGTTGATCGATAGTAGAATGTGAATTTGAAAAATCCATAGTAGATTTTGGATCTAGTTGAGCCATAAACACGTTTTTTTAGTTTTTACGCTTACATGGCTCTCCATGTATTATGCCGACGTTTCGCAAACGCAACATTCTGCATCATCAGGGCTGAGAGTGCTGATACTCTCGTGTTTCAGGTGTTTCGTATATGCTTGCAGTGATCGTTTCGTATAGGACCAGCCGATCGGAGGTGTTTAATTGAACAGCTGGTCAATTAAAAACGGAGAAAGAGGGTGTGCCAAATGGGATTCAGATGTACCGTTTGGGTTTGGTTGGACGGAAATGTCGTTTGGGTTATTTGTATCAGGTTGAACGAAACTCCCATATGGATTCGTTAGATCGATAATTTAACTTCAACTTGGTTGGATGACGGTATCATATGTATATGATCAGTCGATTCCAACAGCCATTAGGATTCATTTGTACGCCACTATCATTTGGGTTCGTTTGATAAATCGTGTCGTTTCGATTCAGTTGCTTCACTCGACCGGCCAAGCATGCCTCATACTGGATCGTAACGTTCCCCAGCGGAAGCGCGACAACCGGTGAAAACCGGTAAAACGGTCCAGCAAAAGCCGGTGTCGATATCGGAAGAATAAAAAATCAATAACGGGCCATGAACAAACCTGTCATTCTTGTCATAGAAGACGAGCGGTGCGAGCTGTTGAAGCGGTGGTTCAGCCGATATTCCCTGAGCCCTTTGTTTTCTGGGTCTCGGTTTTGTCGGGGTTAATGGCGATTTGAAGGGCAATACACTGAGAAATTTATCAAGATGGCTTCGGAGCTCCTGTATCTGTGCGTCGCGACGACTAACGGTATTTTCAAGCTCAGCGATTCTCTCGTCCTTGATGCGCAACAACTCTTGCATGTCCTTGAGTGAATCGACACCACGAATCGAGGGTGACGGTTGATGGACGTTCGTCGGCCCGGAATAAGTCACGTTAGCGTCCGCCATAATAGCGTTACCGTTGTTGTTGTTGCGATTATTGTTGTTGCCGTTTCCAGCGCTGTTGTTATTGATGTTGTTGTTGATGACGGTAACGATGACGTTATTGCGGGTCGCCGGTGGGGCCGCGGGATGTCCACCACCGGGGTTTCCGGAAGTCATCGCAGCGCCGATCGTTCCAGCCTCGATCATCGTCGGGTTTGTCGCCGTCGTCATTATCGAGGACGTCGTCGTTGTCCCTCCACTAAGCAAGTTTCCCGAATTGTTGTTCGCCAACTGATTGGCCTCCTCCTCGTCGGCGAGCCTGTGCTGCGTCGACGAGAAGCACAAACTGTCGAAACAGACGCGCATAGACACGCACGCGTCGTTTATCAAGCCGCACTCGGCCCCGTCCATTCAAAACGCTTTTCGATAAATCGTCTTCTCGTTTCTTACACCCCTAGCAGTTCCGGTAAGCTCTTTCAACTTTATTGAAGCGCTAATTTTCAATCGTTCCAGATCATCGGTGATTCGCCGATATGCATTCCCGAGATTTTCCAACCGATCGTTGAATCAGTTCTCCAGCATCGACGAAGCGCTCGTGCGCCAACGATCGATACGTATAAAACGCCGATCGTTCGTGTTTTCGTCACGTGTGCAGGACCAAAAGATGTGACATGTGGAGTTGCCGAGGATACAAGCGCTGATTCGGTCAGTCTCAATCGATCGTGCTGAAACGGGAACGATTGTTTTTCAACGGCGAGTCTCCGCTACCACCGCGACATCCTCGCACCAATATCCACCCCCGCGCTCCTCCCCAAACTCGGGATGACCGCTAAATCTTTTTGACGGAAATTCCTTCGGGTATTTTTCCGATGTGTACTTTTCGTCCACCACCGTTCCAGATTCGTCCTTGTATATTCCTCTCCCCCCTCTCACTCTCTCAACGAAGAGTCGTACTCGATCTCCCTTCGCCGTTCCTCTCTTTACCTTCTCAGTTTTCTTCTTACTCGGGGAAAGGGGGGGCTTTACATTTGGACACAAACACGGGAGCAAAGTCACAGGAGAGCGCGCAGCGACAAAGCACGCGCGTTCCTAGCGGCCACCGGCGCCAGTACTACCAAGTTTCCAAAGCCCGTAGCATTTGGTCTCTCGCCGCCGCCACCGCCTCCTCCGGTCTCTCCGACAAGTAGCTCCCCCTTCCCCCCCGCCCTGCCCATACCCCGCAACCCGTCCACAACGTCCACCACAGCGCAAAGTGGGGTAACCGATCTTTGCGTTGTTTTGTTCCTATCTTCTCTCTTCCTTCTCTGTCCCCTCGACGAGCCTTCGCGACTCTCGCATGAGGTCGTCACTTTGTATCCCTCCCCCCTCCTGCCGGACCCAACTATCGGCGGGTGGGGGGGGGGGGGTCGCATCGCGCTGTCCTTTGCGCGCTTCTAACGCCGTCGCCAGACGCGTTAAAACGGCAGAAGTTGGAGGGAGAGGAAAAAAGAATAAAAAGATAGATGGAAAGAAAGAGCAAGAGAGAGAGAGAGGGTTGTTGTTGTTGGATGATATCGAGGAGTTTCACACTCGTCACGCAAGAGCGTATGCGTTAGCCTGGGCGTTGACGATGCCCTGAAAATTTCGAAGAAAGAATGGTTTGTTGCGGAGCGCAGTCGCCATCGAGGCTACGAAAAAAAATCTCCCAAATATCAAAACAGAGAAGTCCTTCGAGTTCCCGTGCCTTCGTAGTTCGTCAACGAGTTGTTTACCAACGCTATCTGTTCGAAACGGTCATTCGAAGCGAAAGCACGTTTTACGATCGGATACCATTTGTTTCCGAGTTTTTTTCCACACGAATTCGCTTGCGCAATGTCGCGTGTGCAACGTCGAATGTAACGCGCGCCCAACCGGCTCCTAACAACGCTGATCGGTACTCGACGAACAGGTGGCTTTACGCGCGACATCTCGAGTACGAGGAAAGCGGCGCGGTGAGGAAATCGACTGTAGGCTAGGCAGGGAGGAACGAAACTACCGTAGGTAAGGCAGACTGCTAGGGATAAGCTTATCGACGGAGATTAGAAACTTTGGAAACTTATCAAACGTCGAGCCGAAACTGGAGCCGTTGAAACTGAAAGCACGATTGATGATGACTGAACTTGCAGGAAGTCTTTTAGCGTTTCTTGAATATTCCTTTGATCACCCGTAGGTCTGTACCTTCCGCCGAGGGAAAAAACCTTCACTTCCCGGCGAGATGTATCATCACCGTTCGCGTTCAAACGGAATTCCGACATTCTTGATGTGCACATAACCTCTCTGATTTTCGATGTTTTATCGCAGACGGTGGAGTTTCTTCGCGGAAACGAATCGTTAGCGACTGTCCGATTCACTTATGCGAATCTCAACTATCTTCTTCGCTGCGTTGATCATTATTGTATCCTGAAAGATCTCTGAAAATCGCAGCTGTTTCCGTCGCTCTCTAGTATCACGTGTAATTTCTGCTTTGTCCCGAGGGACCTACATAACCTTCAACTTAGCAAAATGCGATTGTCTGTCATTGCGGTTGGAAAATTGTCAAAAATCGTGATGCCCGCAGTACACATTGGGCCAAGGTATTGGGCCAGCCTATTGGGCCAACGACGCCAACGTGTGAACACTGTTCACGAAGCGCGCTAAGATCCTTTGATGTGTGGACGAAAAACCGACGACATTCGGGTTGCTCGCCAATGTTGGCGCCAACCGAACATCGCTACCAACATACCGCCAAGTAGCCCTCTACACGTTGGCCCAATAGGCTGGCCCAATGTGTACAGCGGGCATAACACAAAGGTTTCTGCAAACTACGAAATCACCAACAGCGAACCGTCAATTGACGGGAATCGTAAACAACTACCTACAAATTGTACCATCCCACGGATCTTCTAAAATATGTAACAGAATCACGTAGTTGACGTCCCAAAATGTGTTTTTTCAATATAGCTACGCGGCTTGTCTCCCCTCCAAGTCGTATTATAAACCAAACTTTATATTTTACAGCATTTCCATCACGATTCTCGCGTACTAATACAACCTACAATTTTATTTTCCGATTTGAGAAATTTGGGAAGAAGACTTTCGTCTATCGATTTCACATTGTCCGGCCAAATTTCATGAAATTCTGAAGAGCCATTTCAGAAATCCGTGGGAATCTAGGGGAAGGTGGGGTAAGACGGGGCAGCGAGGTAAGATGGGGACCATACCAAAACCGATGATACAAAATCGCTGGAAAATTGATTTTAACGCCATCTAACGGTATTTAGTAGAACTTGTTAGAGTCGCAAAAACTTTGGTCCATGGTGTGGACGTTGCGTCTTGGTAAGTTTTTTTTTCTAATTTTAAGTGGATTTATCTAATTTTTTTATGTATATAAAGTGCGTGGCTGTTCATAATGTATGGCATACAAGATGTGTAACATTTTAACTATTATAAACTCATGAATTCGTTCCGGCCTGCTTGGTTTTATAAGCTCAAAAAATGTAATATCCCTTAGGAGACCACTTTGGGAAAGATGGGGGTATCTATTTGGGGGCAAGACGGGGTACCCTATCTTACCCGCTTATTTGTTACATCTTGTATTTCGATTTAATTGGAAAAAAATCGTTGCTAATTGGGTTAATTTTTTTGATAGGTTATGGTTCGAGAATACAAACGAAAAACTAATAGAGGGGAGTGGAGTGAAGAGCAAATGAAGTTAGCCATTCAACTAATAGGGTAACCTGGTCTAGGAGTACGCATTCGATAAGAGTACGCATCACCAAAAGCTGTGAAGTTTTTGACGATGCACGGCTAAGTTCAGTTGTATTTTG